>VXBR01004774.1:56266-72889 GCA_013400215.1 Cisticola juncidis | reverse complement strand
GTCACCTTTAAAGCCAAAATATTCAGACCACTCCTCTCAGATCCAAGTCACCTTTAAAGCCAAAATATTCAGACCACTCCTCTCAGATCCAAGTCACCTTTCCACCTCCACCCCTGTGCGTTCGGGATTCAGTTGATCCAGGCACTCCCTTTCATTAGCACCTCTCGTTCTGCTGATAATGAGGATATTCGGGATTTATTTTTTTGGTTTTGAAAGGGGGAGCTCTCTGGTTTGACAGCATTTAAACCTCCACACCTCCAGATCCCACCTGCCAGCTGCACGGAGGGAACACCCCCGGGGATCATCGGGGAGCCCCGGCGGCAGCGCCGCGGCCCGGGAAGGGTTAACGGGATCTTCCCGCAGGCTCCGAGCGCCGTGCGGGCTCTCCCTGCGTGTCCTCGGCGCTGGGATGAGCTCCGGCACGGCCTCTCCCCGCATCCCCCCGGAGCATCCCCGCACCCGGCAGCGCATCCTCCTCCTCTTCCTCCTCATCCTCCTCCTCCTCCTCCTCCTCCTCCTCCTCCTGCTCCTGCTGGTCCCCGCCTGGGATGCCCCGCTCGGCGCTGAGTGAATGAGCAGCCCCGGCAGCAGAGGAAGGTAAGAGCCGGGCTCTGCTCCTCATCCTCCCGGGAGGCGCTGCTCTGGCGGGGAGATGCCCGAAAGTCCCAATTTTTGGGGACAGTCCCCTCCGGAGGGTGCGGTGAGCCTCGCTGGGCTGCGGGGCTGGTAAAGCTATTAACATGGACCGAGGGCCGGCTGTGATGTGGGGGAACGAGGAATTCCACGACTTTTGGCTTTTTTGGTTCGTCCCGCAGGGTTTCAGTGCCTCAAACCCTCCAAAGGCAGGGCTGGCAGGAAGGATGGGGTGTTCAGACAACTCCGATCACAGAGTGGGTTTGGACATCCTGGATATTCCAAACCGCTCGTGCAGCTGGATTTTGAACCCAAACCTTTCTCTGTGCTCTTGCATCTCAATTCTGGGGCGGTTCTCCTCTGATTTTCTTTTCTTGAGCAGCTTTTCTGGCTGTCAACAAGTATTCCCCGCTTCCTTAGGGGAGTGAGTGCCTTGGAAATAGCAGCTGGATGGGAGCCGGGAGCCTTGGGCTGGTCCAGACCTCTCAGTTGAGTCCTCAGAGCAGCTTTTGTACAAATTAATATCGGTGCGACCACACTTTTTACAGCCAGTTGCTTCCAGAACGAGCTCAAATACCGGCTATAATTCACACAAATAATTAGAGCAATAAACACTTTGCCAAAAATCCTGCTCGACTGGAGCTAGCCCAGGGTTTTGGCCATACATTGATTATTCTGTGAGCACACTCCGAATGCAGAGCCAGCTAATCTCATTAACAGCGATCCTCCTCAGCAGCAGACACTGAATAAAAGATGACACCGTTAATCTCGGCGCTTCAGCCGCCTGGGATTGTCTGCACGCTTGACAGAAAACCTTTGTAGAATATCAGCGCCGTGCTGGAAATGCATGGAGAGCATGCAGGAATTGCAGCTGCTGGGATCCGGATCCAAACGTCAAATTGAAAGGAAAAAGCAGCACTTGAGCTCTAGGAAAATTCCCCTTTTTTTTTTCCTTTTAATCTTTCCCACAGCTCCATGTCCTGTTGCTCAGAGCAATTGCAAGCATGTAAATGGAATGCAAGAACTGATTGGTGACCAGAGCTTCTCTTTTATTTATCTTAAACCGAAATTCTGTCTAATTTAATATCTAATCCAATGTGCTTCTGTGCATTTTTCATGAGAACACGCTGAGGCAGAGAGGGAAAAAGAAATTTAAGGTCAATATGGAGATATCAGGTGCTGTTAGCATCATCTGCTTTTGACCTTTTCCATATAAGAAGCCTGAAACTATTGGGTAAATGTTAAATAAATAAGACCTTTTTACAGAATTTCATTTCTTTGTGAATGACCCTGATCTGCATCTTGCTTTATCTGGATTAGATGAGCTCTGAATATTTATTGTTTTCACTTTTCCAACCTATATTTTGTGAATATCAACAACAAGGCTGGAGTTTGGTCTTGGAAAACCAAAAGTTTCAGCCTGAAGCTCCTGTTGCCTTTTTCCTCCCTAAGCATGGAAGCAGCAGAGCTGAATAATTCAATTTTTGGCCTGTCCTGAAAAGAACATGGTCTCACCTCCTCTGGAGCACCAGTTTGCTTTTGTGAATGGGGATGTTAAAATTCACCTGGCAGTTTGTCAGCTCCTTCCTTGGCAGGCAGAGGTCGGGGGCTCCCAGATAAGAACATCGGGAGGGAGCAAAAACGGAGCCCTGGGAGGTTCTGGGTGTGCCAAGGACTCAGGGGAATCCTTGGCAGAGAGGGTGGAGGAGGAAAATTGTGTAAAAATGTGTGGATGTGGCAGCAGCAGGGACAGGAGCTTGAAGGGGTGGAAAAAGTTGAATTTCTTGGGAATATGTGGAGTTTGCATCACTCACCTTCCAAACACCACCCTGTGCCGTTGGCTTAGAGTCTTCATTCCTTTTAATTGCACAAAATAAAGAGGATTCTGATTCTTCAGCTGAGAACAGGAGTATATTTGGACCCCTGATCAAGACCAGGATAATTAACAAGTGTTTTTTGAATAATATTTTGGAAAGCAGCAAATACAGGAGTGATTCCCTGGTGTCTTCAACTAAAAATTCTGAGTCTTGAAGGAAACCCTCAAGAAGAGAAGGAAACAGAGCAGCACCTGAGAGGGAATAATCCTGCTGTGGTTTCATTAAACTTTCTGCAAAGCTTCCATTTACAAAAGATAAATAAATTACAGATGGATTGCCTGTGAATAATGTGGGGTTTAGGCAGTGATATGCACATGTCAGAGGGGAATTTAAGCAATGAGTTGGAGTTTGATCTATTTTACACACAACTCAAAGCATCTGTTGCTCCTTAGTAACATGAGTAACTTATAAATGTATTTTATTTATCATAACTATAACTATTCACACTCCACTGGGGGGGTTGGAGTGTTTTCTTAGTGGTGGTTTTTTTTTTTTTGTTTGTTTGTTTTTTTTTTTTTTGTTTTGTTTTTTTTTTTTTTTTGGTGGATTTTTTTTGTGTGTTTTTTGGGGTTTTTTTTTTGGGTTTTTTGGTAGGTTTTTTGGGGATTGTTGTTTCTTTGTTTTTTTGTTTTTTTTTTTTTTTTGGTGGATTTTTTTTGTGTGTTTTTTGGGGTTTTTTTTTTGGGTTTTTTGGTAGGTTTTTTGGGGATTTTTTTTTTTTTTTTTTTTTTTTTTTTTTTTTTTTTTTTTCCCGAACACTTTCAAGATTTTCTCTTGGACCAAATTTGATTTATGCCATAAGGGCTGAGGTTTCTGGAGTTGTGGTTAAGGCAAAAAAAATCTTCAGCTGGTGTGGGGATGAGCAGAAATATGAAGCAGCAAAAAGTCAAATCACAGTAGGAAAAAAGGAGGGAGAAAAGCACAGCCAACCCATAAGGAATTGTCACATTTTCAGTGTTTTTATGGCATGTTTTATTTTTCTAGCCAAAAATTAAAATTGCTGATTATAACACTGTATTTTCCCAGTTTTTATATTCCCCTGATCCTGCACTTTGCCTGTCCCAAAGGGTTGTGGTGCACAAATTTATCCCAAATTTATCCCCAAATTTCTGCCCTGGAACCAGAGCTGGAGCTGCAGAGAGCAATAAAGGTGGAATAAAGAGGGAATGAGATGCAAATCAGGAGCTCTCCTGTGCTCTGATAAATCTCCACGGGGGATGCAGGTGCAGAGAGAAGTTAAAAACATTCAGGGTTAGCCCTGGAATATCTGAAATAAATGATTTCCTTCCAGGAGAATCCAACAGAACTCGAGGTGTGAACTCGCTGTGGGGAATTCTCTCTTTCACACCTACAGATCAGAACAAACACCAAGTTTTGATTTGCTAATTACAAAGTTTATTTGTAATTATTCCAACAGTTTGTTTGAAGCTCTGCCCTTGATCTCCCCAGCCTGGGGGTTTCTCTGCTGTCTGTCCGTGAGCAGCGGGATCCCCTCACTCAGAGGGGGAGATCTGCATTTTAAACTTTTATTTAAAGGTAAAACCAATGATTGGGGAGCCAAAAAAGGGAATCGGAGTTCTGTGCCTGCTGCACTGCAGAGTGAGTGACAGGAAATGGGTCTGGTAGGGTCAGGCACCTGGTGATTGTGCTGGTGTGGATTTTAGGGCTTCATTTAGGGTCAGGTACTTCGTGATTGTGCTGATGCTGGTTTGGGAGCTCCTTTTAGGGTCAGGCACTTGGTGCTTGTGCTGCTGTGGATTTTAAGGCTTAATTTAGGGTCAGGTACTTGCTGATTGTGCTGGTGTGGATTTTAGGGTTCCATTTAGGTTCAGGCACTTGGTGCTTTTGCTGGTGTGGATTTTGGGGCTCCATTTAGGGTCAGGCACTTGGTGATGGCGCTGGTGCTGGTTTTGGGGCTGCACTTAGGGTCAGGCACTTGGTGATGGCGCTGGTGCTGGTTTTGGGGCTGCACTTAGGGTCAGGCACTTGGTGATGGCGCTGGTGCTGGTTTTGGGGCTGCACTTAGGGTCAGGCACTTGGTGATGGCGCTGGTGCTGGTTTTGGGGCTGCACTTAGGGTCAGGCACTTGGTGATGGCGCTGGTGCTGGTTTTGGGGCTGCACTTAGGGTCAGGCACTTGGTGATGGCGCTGGTGCTGGTTTTGGGGCTGCACTTAGGGTCAGGCACTTGGTGCTTGTGCTGCTGTGGATTTTAAGGCTTAATTTAGGGTCAGGTACATGCTGATTGTGCTGGTGTGGATTTTGAGGCTTCATTTAGGGTCAGACACTTGGTGATTGCGCTGGTGCTGGTTTTGGGGCTGCACTNATTGTGCTGGTGTGGATTTTAGGGCTTCATTTAGGGTCAGGTACTTCGTGATTGTGCTGATGCTGGTTTGGGAGCTCCTTTTAGGGTCAGGCACTTGGTGCTTGTGCTGCTGTGGATTTTAAGGCTTAATTTAGGGTCAGGTACTTGCTGATTGTGCTGGTGTGGATTTTAGGGTTCCATTTAGGTTCAGGCACTTGGTGCTTTTGCTGGTGTGGATTTTGGGGCTCCATTTAGGGTCAGGCACTTGCTGGTTGTGCTGGTGTAGATTTTGGGGCTCCATTTAGGGTCAGGCACTTGCTGGTTGTGCTGGTGTAGATTTTGGGGCTCCATTTAGGGTCAGGCACTTGCTGGTTGTGCTGGTGTAGATTTTGGGGCTCCATTTAGGGTCAGGCACTTGCTGGTTGTGCTGGTGTAGATTTTGGGGCTCCATTTAGGGTCAGGCACTTGCTGGTTGTGCTGGTGTAGATTTTGGGGCTCCATTTAGGGTCAGACACTTGGTGTTTTTGCTGTTGTGGATTTTGAGGCTTCATTTAGGGTCAGACACTTGGTGATTGTGCTGGTGCTGGTTTTGGGGCTGCACTTAGGGTCAGGCACTTGGTGATTGTGCTGGTGTGGATTTTGAGGCTTCATTTAGGGTCAGACACTTGGTGATTGTGCTGGTGTGGATTTTGAGGCTTCATTTAGGGTCAGACACTTGGTGATTGCGCTGGTGCTGGTTTTGGGGCTGCACTTAGGGTCAGGCACTTGGTGATTGTGCTGGTGTGGATTTTGAGGCTTCATTTAGGGTCAGACACTTGGTGATTGTGCTGGTGTGGATTTTGAGGCTTCATTTAGGGTCAGACACTTGGTGATTGCGCTGGTGCTGGTTTTGGGGCTGCACTTAGGGTCAGGCACTTGGTGATTGCGCTGGTGCTGGTTTTGGGGCTGCACTTAGGGTCAGGCACTTGGTGATTGTGCTGGTGCTGGTTTTGGGGTTTCATTTAGGGTCAGGCCCATGGTGATGGTGCTGGTGTGGATTTTGGGGTTTCATTTAGAATCAGGCATTTGGTGACTGTGCTGGTGCTGCTTTTGGGGCTGTCTCAGTGAGTGAATGAATGGAGCTGTGCCTGTGGCTGCCAGCATGGTCCTGGAGGATGCTGGAATGACAAACACAACATTCTGTGGTTGTGGTGGGAACCAGACTGGCACTACAGCTTTTCCTCTCTCCTTCTCTCCTCCAGACTTCCCAAATTTGCCTGTTTTAGGCACAATCTCTTCTCTTCCTTGCAGCTAAACCAAGGACAGTCTGTAAGACCCAAACCCTTTTCCTTACCTTGGAGACCTCTGGCTGTGCCATCCCCATGTCTGGCTGTGGGATTTGGCTTTGAAACCTCGATGGGAAAACCCACAGTGGTTCCTGTGGCCAGTGCAGGTGCCTGCAGCTCCTTTTCACAGAATTATTGTGTCCCAGCTCCTTCCCAGCCCTGGGTTTGGGGGTATTTCCCTGCTGTGGGGTGTCCTGATGTGTCTGAGGGTTCTCCTGAGGTTCTGCATGATCCAGCTCTGGAACTGCAGCCCCAAAAACGGGGGTGGTGTCTCCTGTCTGCAAACCCAGCAGAGCTGTTGTGTTTTCAGCCCATCCAGCTCCTGTGGGGGCTCAGTTTTATTTCTGTTCTCAGCTTTGTGCTGTTTCCAGCACTTCTCGCACTGCCCACGCCTCTCTGCATCCTCCTCCCTCCTCCCCTCCTCCCCTGGGCTAAACCAGGTGGAAATGGAGTGACAATTGCGAGGGATGGGAAATGTCCTGCCCTGAGCCCTGTCCCTGCTGCTGACAGGGGAAACTCGGGGCTGGAGGGGCTGCAGGTCTCAGCTCTGCTCCCAAATGAGCCAGGAGGAAGATAGATGGGGGAGCCCATGCAGGGTTCTGGGTTTGTGCTGTGCTGTTTTAAGGCTTTTCTATGACTTACCCCCAAATTCTGAGCTTTTCCCTGAGTTTTTCCATGACCCTTTCCTTGTGAAGCAAACCTGCTGCTGCTCCTTGTCCCTGCTGGTTTTGGGAGGAAGAAGGGGCTGGCATTTCTGTTTGGGGATGATTGTGAGCACCTCCAGATGGAGATGGAATTTCCATTTGGGGGTGAGTGTGAGCACTTCCAGCCAGGGATGGAATTTCTGTTTGGGGATGATTGTGAGCACCTCCAGATGGAGATGGAATTTCCATTTGGGGGTGAGTGTGAGCACCTCCAGCCAGGGCTGGAATTTCTGTTTGGGGATGATTGTGAGCACCTCCAGCCAGGGCTGGAATTTCTGTTTGGGGATGATTGTGAGCACCTCCAGCCAGGGCTGGAATTTCTGTTTGGGGATGATTGTGAGCACCTCCAGCCAGGGCTGGAATTTCTGTTTGGGGATGATTGTGAGCACCTCCAGCCAGGGCTGGAATTTCTGTTTGGGGATGATTGTGAGCACCTCCAGCCAGGGCTGGAATTTCTGTTTGGGGATGATTGTGAGCACCTCCAGCCAGGGCTGGAATTTCTGTTTGGGGATGATTGTGAGCACCTCCAGCCAGGGCTGGAATTTCTGTTTGGGGATGATTGTGAGCACCTCCAGCCAGGGCTGGAATTTCTGTTTGGGGATGATTGTGAGCACCTCCAGCCAGGGCTGGAATTTCTGTTTGGGGATGATTGTGAGCACCTCCAGCCAGGGCTGGAATTTCTGTTTGGGGATGATTGTGAGCACCTCCAGCCAGGGCTGGAATTTCTGTTTGGGGATGATTGTGAGCACCTCCAGCCAGGGCTGGAATTTCTGTTTGGGGATGATTGTGAGCACCTCCAGCCAGGGCTGGAATTTCTGTTTGGGGATGATTTGAGCACCTCCAGATGGAGATGGAATTTCTGTTTGGAGATGATTGTGAGCACCTCCAGATGGGGCTGGAATTTCTGTTTGGGATGATTGTGAGCACCTCCAGCCAGGGCTGGAATTTCTGTTTGGAGATGATTGTGAGCACCTCCAGATGGGGCTGGAATTTCTGTTTGGGATGATTGTGAGCACCTCCAGCCAGGGCTGGAATTTCTGTTTGGGGATGAATGTGAGCACCTCCAGATGGGGATGGCATTTCTGTTTGGGGATGATTGTGAGCACCTCCAGCCCTTGTGTCTGCAGGGAGAGGCTGAGGAGCTGCCCGTGGTGTGACAGGGGTGGCACAGAGGGGAGGGCAGCGAGCCCGGGGCTGCAGAGCCCCCCTGCCCTGCTGGGCTGAGCAGCTGAACCCAAAACTGTCCGTGCTTGTGGGAAATGGATTTGGAGAAGAGGAAGAGGAGACTCAGGGGTGATTTTATCACTCTCACAGCTCCTGGAAGGGGCTGTGGCAGGAGGGGTTGGGCTCTTTCTCCAGGCAGCACTGACAGAAGGAGAGGACACAGCCTCAAGCTGCACCAAGGGAAATATAAATTGGATATCAGGAAAAAGTTCTTTACAGAAAAGGCAATAAAGCACTGGAATGATCTGCCCAGGGCAGTGGTGGAGTCACCATCCCTGGGTGTGTTTAAATAAAGCCTGGATGTGGCACTGGTGACATGGATTAGTTGAGTTTAGGTTTGGGTTGGACTCGGTGATCTTGGAGGTCTCTTCCAACCTGGTAATTCTGTGATAGAGACTTTTAAAAGTTTAATAGAAGACTCACACATTTTGTGTCAGTATGCAAACTTTGAGGTAGAAAATGCTGACTTAGAAATATTGTAGAATAGGGTAGACATTGCTGAGAGAGAAATGGAAGAAGCAAGTTTTAAATGATGGCTTTGCAAATAGACCAGAGAGTCTGGAGAAATAAAACTATAAAAGGTGCATTGTAGTAGGACCTACGGTAATTTTAGATGATTAGGCCAAGAAACGCTTATCATGGATTGTAATTAGGAAATAGTTCAGCTTCTGGTTGTGAAGCCAAACACAAAACCCCCAGCAACAACCAACACCACTAAAACAAAAATCCATTTGAGAAAACCTCTTTAAATCATAATAAAGAGGATCAGATTCCTTCCTCAAGTGTTTGTTTGGCCTCTGACTGCACACAACTGCAGGTTTGCTCTATCCCAATTCTCTCTCAGTGAATAAAGTGTATTGTTGTTATTATTATTATTATTATTATTATTATTATTATTATTATTATTATTGTTGTTATTATTATTGTTATTAAGGAGCTCTTGTGGGGATCTGCAGCTGGGGGCTCAGGAAGGAGGGACTTGGCATAACCTTTACATGAAGTTATGTGATGACACCACAGGAAAAACTCACTCCTGCACCCGTGTGCTGCTCTTTGTTACACTTTTAATTAACTCCGAGGCTGAGAAATGGACAAATAGCCTCAAACACTAACAGAAGATCTGTGTTGAAATAAAAGATTAATCAAGGAGCTCTCTGGTGCTGTGGGGAGGGGAGGGGGAGCTGCAGAGTGCAGCTAATGAGTGACTCCAGCCTGAGGCTCAGTCCCGGAGGGAGCTCTGTGGGTTAATATTCCTTTTGTACCCGGTGATTAATGATCTCCCAGCCCCGGGCTTTGCTGGCACAGCACCGGGCAGGGAGGGAGATGAGCGAGGAGAGTTTATTGCACCCCGAGCTCCTCTGAGCGCTTCTCCACCCGCAATTACCCACACGGAGCACTCAGATTGCACTTCCAGAAACTTCCCCAGTACAATTAATTATTGCACGGGTCTAGAGGTGGCTGCTTCTAAAAGGGGACCTGAATTCCAAGGTACAGGGAGTGAATTCTCTTCCTGTGGATATAAATATCTAGAGAATTTATATAGATAAATAGACAGATGATATAATCTAAATCTAGACATAGACATAGACATAGATCTGTAGATCTGTAGATCTAGATCTAGATCTAGATAGATCTGGATCTAAATCTTGATCTAGATAGATATAGATTAGATATAGAGATATAGATATAGATATAGATTAGATATAGATATAGATATAGATATAGATATAGATATAGATATAGATAGAGATAGAGATAGAGATAGAGATAGAGATATATAGAGATAGAGATAGATACACAGATATAGATATAGATATAGATGATATAGATGATATAGTTCATATAGTTCATTTAGATCATATAGATCATATAGATCATATAGATATAGATAGATGATATAGATATAAACATAGATATATCTATAAACATAGACATAGATTAGACATAGATACAGATATATAGATCTGGATCTAGATCTAAATCTAGATCTAGATCTAGACAAATATAGATATAAGTATGAATACCTATAAATATAGGTATAGACATAAATATATATAATATATCTATTTATATATAAAAATATATATAGAACATATATATCTATAATATTTATCTCTCTAGCTATCTATAGATACAGAAAAAAATATATAGACATATATGTAGAGAGAATTAGTAACTTGTTCTAATCCAACGTTGTCATGTCCATACTGAAGGGGACAACCTCCCTTTTTTAATTCCTTGGTATCATTAAGGACAGACTTGGATGGCTCCTGGCAATGCCAGAGCCCTGCAGCCCAAATTTGGATAGGATTCTCCACGCCTGCAACCTGGCAAAGTTGCATCCAGAAGGATTTAGTGACACAGCCTGGGCTTGGTGACAATTTTTGTCGGGGATTGTGGCCTGGGAGCAGTGAGTGGCAGAACTGACAGTGTGGGTTTGGGTAGAGTCCAGTATCACTGTGGACACAGAAAGAGCCACACGAGGACACGCTGGTGAGCAAAGCAGGAAAAAAGGGGCGAGTTTATTTACAAAGTTTATTTACAAAACTCAGTTTTATACATTTCTTATGGGGCTTGTGGATTGGAGGATGGAATTTCACTTCTTAACTTACATTTGTCAAGCCAACTGTCAATCACCTTTCTCCTCCCACCTAGAAATCTGTAAACAATGAAAGAGTTAGCAAAACATGGCCATTGTTTATAGTGAAAAGTGTGATAAGGTAACATTTCTGACTCCAATATGAAGAACCTTACAGAAGGCTTAAAAAAGTCTTCAAATCCAGGGTGACAGTCCAGGCAGACCTGGCACTGTGGGGCTGGATTTGGGATGCTCAGGGTACCTGTGAAGCCAAAACCAGGAGCTCCATGCCCAGTAAATATTCAGGCAGAGGAACAATCAGCCTGGAGCCCTGGGTTGCTCTGAAAACTCCTTTTGTTGAATGAAGCTCTAAGAGGATAAGAAATGCGTTCGTCCAAGGTGATTTCCTCCCATGTGCTGAGAGCTTTCATCACCACGATTTTGGCAAATAAAATAAGAAACTCAGCCAAGCTATTTTTACTCCCCTGTCCCCTGCCTGTTCCCATGCTCTGCTCAGTTTTAGTGCTGTCCCCTCACTGTCCCTCCTTTGAAGCTGAGCACATCTTTCCTCACACTTGGAATGAGTTTGGTCTCCATTTGCCTGCCAGGTAAAGCAAACCCTTTTTCTTTTACCAGTTTTAGTCCTGAAACCTGAATTTCTAGGGAGGGAAATGACAGCTCTGTTAGGCCTGGATCAGCACTGCCTTTCAGTGGTGGTGCTTTGTACTAGAATTTATGGTCCTGAGGTTTTTTTGTGCTTTCCCCCTTTTACAGGTGAGGAAATTGGTGGAGAGAACATTTAGTTTGTTTAATTTCATGGTGAGATGTCCAGAGTCTGTTCTCTTTGGGGTATCTGCCCTTCTTTTGGTGGATTCTTTTGGGATTTCCCTTGTGGGGTGCTTCAGAAACTCTCCAAAAAAAAAGTTAATTTAATAATTCTTGCTTTTTTTAGTGAGAATCCCGAGATTTCACTCAAGAGGGAACAGAAATTGGATTTGCCGTAATCCCATTCTGAATCTTCAGAGAATAAACACTGCTAACTCCTGAGGGCCTAACTTAACTAAAGAGCAAGAGATTAGTAGGATTAGCAGAGATAAAAATGAAAATCTTGGTGACAGCAGCCTGCTCCAAACCCCTCAGCCAAACCAGGCGGGTTTGCCACCAGCCCTGCTGGGGAGGAGCTTCCAGGACCTGGAAGGACATGGACGTGATTTCCTGACCTTGGCTTTGGTCACACTCAGGACTGGGGGATCCTGTGCTGGAAGAAGCCCTGGGAATGGGACACCTGGAAAAGCTGGGGAAGCAGGATGGAGAAAATCAGCATCTCCTTGGTCCCACCCATGTGGGTGTTCCCTGTGGTGGGACTGGTCCAGCCCTAAGGAAGTTCAGGGAATAAAGGAATCTCCCCACAATCAGTTCCACTCTTTGTGCTGGCAAAGTGGTTACAGAATAATCTGTTCAGATCACCAGGCTGGGAATTGCAGCGTTTATCTGGATACAGGTTTAACAAAATGCCTTTGTAATCCTTGTTTGTGCCTCCACCCACGCTCCTCGCCCACCTTCCCACCCTGCACTCGAGCTGTGTTGTGACTGAAAGAAACATCCACATAATTGTCTTGGTTCATTTTTATTCCGTTTTTCCCTGCTTCCCTCCCTGGAGACCTCCTCAGACAACTCCATTGGCTGGGTGATGTTTTATCTCATGAGTCACCCAGGCCAGATGTACACATCTAAACTTTTTATTCTAACCTAATTTATCAGTTTCTCCTTGGCTCTTCCTGATTTTTCTTTCTTTCTTTCTTCTGCCATTATTCTTTTCCCTTCTAATATTTAACTTTTCCTGCCTCGGGGGTGCCCAATAATTAATTAGGATTTCACACTTCAGTTTCTGAGCCTTATGAGTGGCTGGCAAGGTAAAATCAATGGAGTGGGACCAAGTTCCTCAGGCCAAGGTAATTTTTGAAGCCAAGTTCCTTGGCCCTGTCACATTTTTAGCCTGGTGGCAAATTTGGCCAACTTCTTGTCACTTTTAGCAGCAGAACCAGTTATCCAGTCTGAAATCTTTCCCCTTGACTTCCATTTTAGTCTCTACCTTTTCTTTTACAGGATGTGAGGAACCAATATGGGACATTTCCCTTTAATCTCATCTGAACTGAGCATCTGCTCTTCCTTGCCTTTGCCAGGGAAAGCTTTGGGGATCTAGGTTGGAGAGAGGAGGAGGAAATCTAATTATTTAATCTTAGAGCAGCCTAAGTGCTGGAAGAATTCTCTCCTGGGCCACAAGGAAGGGAAAGTTAAAGAAATTCCTGGTGTGTACAGAGGCTCTGGGCTACCTTGGTATTCTGAGAGAAGCAGCTAATTTTATTTTAATGAGACCTCAGGGTACAAAGGGAGCTGGAGCTCATCTCCCAATTAACAAATTAATCTAAAGCTTTTGGCTCTGAACTTGTGTGAGGCAGTGCTGCTCTGGACTGGGAATGTTCCAGCCTCTGCCCTCGTGGATCACCTTCCACTCCTGGATTTTGTCTGGTTTTGAGCTCTGGCACCTCAGATCTGGAAATGCCCTGACCCCACCTGCACCAAGCACTGCCCCGAGAGAAGGAGCCCTCAGGGAGCTCAGGGGTCTTTGAGCTCCTTTTCCAAACCCTCAGATAGCTCAGGGGTCTTTGTGCTCCCTTCTCAAACTCTTAGAGAATTCAGGGGTGAATTTGTGCCCCTTTTCCAAACTCTCAGAGAGCTCAGGGACACTTTGTGCTCCCTTCCAAGCCCTCAGAGATCTCAGGGACACTTTGGGCTCCCTCTCCAAACCTCAGAGGTCTCAGGGACATTTCATGTTCCTTTCCAAGCCCTCAGAGAGCTCAGGGACACTTCGTGCTCCTTTTCTAAACCTCAGAGAGCTCAGGGACACTTTGTGCTCCCTCCCAAGCCCTTCCCATGGCTGGGATAAGCAGCTCAGGCCAGCTGGATGTTTACTATTTGTGCAGATAAACCTTTTATCTCCTGATGTGCCTTTGAGGAAGGGCCAGGCTTTCAGGAGCAGCTCACATTTCAAAGTGTGAGGCCCTGGCCTGGACAGGAGCTCCTTGTCACAAACCTGGTGCTGGTGACATTCTTGGATTTGTGACTGGGGAGGGATGGACACCAGGAATTTCCCGAGGAACAGCACATCAGAGATAAAAATGAGCTTTGTAATCTCATTAGCTGTTCCTGTGCCAGGCTGTTGTGTTTTTCCACACTTGTAGCAGAGCACAGCTGACCTGGACTCCCCCTGCTCCTCAGCAGCCAAGGCAGCTCTGCTGGGATCACAGCAGCTCCTCCAAGCACCAGCTCTGGCAGGGATTTGCTTTTTGATGCTCTCCCATGGGGTTCTGTCCCTGCCAGGCTGTGCTTTCATGTGGCCACATCCTCCACTCATTGTCTGCTCTGGCTGGTGATTCCCAAAACCAAGAGTGAGCCGAGCCAGGTGGATTCCTGGCAGTGCTTCCTGGGGTGTTCTCTTGGTTTGGGAATGTAGGTGTCTGCTAGGGAAAACTGGAGCTTCCCTTGGGATGGAGAATGTAAAACCTCCTCCCTCCAAATTATTATAATTTTGTAGTTAAAGGTTTTCAGAAAAAGTTTTGGTAAATAGAATAAGAGTTCTTAACCAGGAATATTAGAAAAAATACTAATGTAGTAGTACAAAAACAAATAAAACACTAGAAACCCTGACAGAGTCAGAGACACAACCTGACTCCCTGTTCAGGGTGTTGGGAGCATCCAAATAAATCCTCCTGCAGTGACAGATGTGGTTCTGCTGGAGCAGAGATGATCCTGCAGACAGGTTCAGTGGTGCTGAGATGGGTCCAGTCTTCCTCTGGGAATCCAGTGGCAAAGAGGAATGTCTGGGGTCCCTGTGTCCCCATTTTTATCTGGGTAGGAATGGTTGGCTCCTCCCCCTGGGTGTTCCATCTCCCAATGGATNGTTTGGTTGTGGTTTTTTGGGGTTTTTTTTTTGTTTGTTTGTTTGGTTTTTTTTTGGGGGAGGGTTTTGGGGGGGTTTTTTGGGGTTTTTTTTTTGGGTTTGTTTGTTTGTTTGTTTGTTTTGTGTTTTTTTGGGGTTTTTTGGGTTTTTTTGGGTTTTTTTGTTACATAACCCAAGACAGGTGTGAAGAACAAAACCTGTGTGGGAGCCAGACAAGGGATGTGTGCCCTGCTCTGCTTCCTGCAGGCAGCGCTACTGAAGGCAGAAATAAATTAAAAATAGTTCTGAGTGCTGCTCCCAAGTCGATTATATCTTGGGCTCGTTGACATGGCAGCTGACAGCAAACAGAGCTCCTCGAATTTGGGTGTGAAAGGGGAGATGGCTCAAGGTCTATTTAAACTCTGAGTGCTCAGTTTAACACAGAAGGGCTGAGGCAGGCACTGCAGGACAGCACAGGAAACCTTGTGGATGTTTAAAACTCAGAACTGGAGAGTTTTTGCTAAAGCCAAGCCCTGGCTCAAACTCCAGGCCCTTTACAGCCATTCCTAACCCAGAGCTGCTGTTCATTTCTGAATCCATCTTGGTTTTCACGTTTGTTTCTGAGTCCTGCAGTGGCTGCTCGGGGCTGGTTGTGTTTCAAACACAAAAGCTGAGCTCTCCAAGAAGGGCTCCTGCATCCTCCCTTGAGGAATGGAAGGACTCTGTGATATTTATTGATGCCTTTTATTTCTCCTGTTAGCCAGGGAAGGCCTAAACAAAATTATTCTGGGCTTAAATTATTATTTGAAGGCCGAGTGTAATTAGAGCTGAGATGATTTGCTTACTAATGCTCTTCTCTCTGGAGACGTCCCCTTCCTCCCTCCAGTGGGCAGGAACTGGGATTTGCTGAGAAAACCTGCAAGCCCTGCCCACGAGGGAGTGATTTCTTCTGCTTTTTTGGAGATGTGATAAAACTTTATATAAATGTGGCTGTTTGGGGTATGGCAGTGTCTGAGTCTCTGATTTCTGGCATAAACCCTGCCCATGAGGGAGTGTTTTCTTTTGCTTTTTTAAAGAGATGTGATGAAACTTTATATAAAACTGTGTGATTTGTGGCTGAAGGGGCTGTTTGGGGTCTGGCAGCAGCCGAGTCTCTGATTTCTGGCATAAACCCTGCAGGAGGGCTCAGGTGAGCTCAGGGCAGGTGGGGTTTGCAGCAGCATTTTGGGATCAGCATCTCCTCAATTATTCCCTGCTGAAGATGAGTGTTGGTGGCTGAATGGATGATTTTGCACAACTCTGGGCTCAGAGCAGATGCTGCTGGGTTCTTTTTGGGATAAAACTGCTTGTTAAATTCCCGAAATTCACATTTCTGTGTCCCATCTCTGACTGCTGTGGCAGCTGGTGGGCTGCCAGCTCTGCTTCCTCAGTAAAAACCCCACTATTTATAAAACCTGTGAAATGGTTTGTGTTTAATGAGCGCATTCCAGTACTCATAAATCTGGTGTATTAGTGCCAGGAGTGGGATTGTGCTGGAGTAGCTGCACAACTGCCAGGGAGGGTTTAAATCTGATTTTAGAAGGGGAATTGGGCATCTTCATTTGCTGCATGGGCTGGGAAGAATTAGAATGGCAAAAAAACCATCTCTGTGGTGGGCAAAGAAAGAACAGGGCTGCTGGATCTGTTCTCACAGAGCTTTAACTTGGCAGAGGCATCTAAAAGTCACTTCAGTGACCATTTCCAGGAATAAGAAGAGTTTTGAAGGGGTCTGATCCTTTAGGTCTCTTCCTCATGAGTTTACACATTAATTTCCTTTTTCCATTTTCTTCTGGCTCCCTCCAGACTCAAGAAGGAGAAGCAAAGTGATCACAGCAACATCCAGATCCATGTTAATAGTTTTACTACGAGCATGCTCCAAGATCCATGCTGTGGGTGTGTGGAAATGTGAAAATAAATGAGGCAGAGTTTGGTTGGTGGCAAAAAAAAAAAAAAAAAAAAAAAAAAAAAAAAAAAAAAAAAAAAAAAAAAAAAAAAATTTT
>VXBR01004774.1:0-14383 GCA_013400215.1 Cisticola juncidis | reverse complement strand
GAGGCTCTGACCCCCCTGTACAGACCCCAGACCCCCTGTCCTGTCCCCAAACCCTCCAGGGTGGCCACAGGGATGTCCTGGACTCTGACAGTACCACAGAGTCCTCCAGGGGTGTTTTTGGAAGGAGGGGGGTGTGCTGGAAGGGGTTTTGTGGGAGTTCAGGGCTCGGATCTTGGCTTGCTGCTTGCCTGGGTGAGTCACTTTATGTTGCTATTTGTGAAATCAGAGTTCCTTTTTTACCTCACAGAAAAGCAGAGGTGGTGAATTGAGCCTGGGTGGCTCAGATGCTCAAACACCACTTCTGTGGAAGTGCAAATTCAGGCAGAGCTGAGGGAGAGGGTCCAAATAATTGTGCTTGACTTAAAATAATTCCAGGGGCAGGCAAGGCTGGGATGGAGCCACAGATTTGGATGAGATGTGTGCACATAGAGACCCCATAATCACTGAAAGGAGACAGAGTTATGTTTGAATTTTCACCAAATTAATCCCAAATTCATGAGGCTCTCCCTTCTTGATCCAAGGATTTGTTCTTTATCACGGCACTGAGGCACCCATCAGGTTTAAGGGTGCAAAGTGTGTTTTAATTAAAAGTTAAGCTGCTGAACCAGAGGAAAAATCAGTCCTTAGACTCAGCCTAAGGAGGAGAAAAACTCTTGGAGAGAGGAGAGCATGGAAAACAAGGCTGGAAATGGAGCAGAGGGAAGTGAGTGACAGTTTACAAGAGATAATAAAAAACCTATTTACACAAAACCCCCAATGAATCAGAATTATTTACATTTACACTGCTGTAAATCCAAATGATTTACATAGAGATCATATCTAATGGAGGAAATGGGGAAGCACAGTTAACTTTAAGATCTCTGTCCTTGTTATATCCTGAATCTCATCTCAGTTCCTTAATCTGTGCAGCTCCCAGTTCTGCAGCCCCAGGGCTGCTGCTCTGAGCAATCCAATAAAGATTTCTCAAACAGTGAATCAAAATTCAGCTTTCAGGGAATTAGGGAAAAGCTCACGACAGAGACAAGTTGAAGAAATTCTGCTGGCTGCTTGGATTTTCCCAGGGAGTTGCGGGAAGAGAAGAAAACAGGTCAAAGTTTGAAATTTCTGTATTATTTATGTTCCTAGGGCTTGTTTATTCTGCGTTTTTCTCCCTCTGCCCTTTTCCCTTTGGCACAACCTCCTGAGCCCCTTTTCCTGCAGGACCCAGCCCAGACCCCTGGCAGGAAGATCCTGACCCACCCAGATCCCTGAGGAGCTTTGGTCCCTCGTGGATGGATCCTTGCAGGGAAATTTTAAATTGTTCTGGGCAGGGCTGGGAGGCCCTGGGCTCTCACAGGGTCCCTGATGATTTTGCCATTATTGAAAGTGAGTTTGGATTTGGATCTGGCTCCAAACTCTGAGTCACTTTGGCTTAATATTAAATAGAGGTTTAAGCAAAGTGATACAAGTTGGTTTTTTGTAAAAAAGATGGTTAATTGTTGGATTTAATCACCAATAACGAGATGAGGTGACCGAGAAGCAATCCAAGAGGGTTGTTTTAATTTTATTTCATTATTTCATTTTATTTCATAGAAATATAAAAATAGTAAATCTCACGCCATAACAACAGAAGCTAAAGTTCTCTTTGTTCCAAGGCCTTTAAAAGGTTTTTTAGCCAATAAACTAATGTTAAAATATTACAAACATCTGCTTAAATCATTCACTAAACACTGCACCTACACCTTACAGCACACAATATTTGCTTGTTCTGTATTTTTGGCAGCTCAGAAACTTTCTGTGCTCCAAATATTTCAAATCCAACCCTGTCTCAAACCTCTGTCTGTGTGAGCTCATTGCAAGGCTGTGAAAATCCTCTGCTTTTTCAGTCCCCACTGGTAATATCATAATAATACAATATAATACTGTATTAATAATATACTTATTACTTATAATGTAGTTTATAATACAACTAGAATATATTTATTAATATAGTATCATAATAATATAATATGATATATAGTATATAATATATAGTCTATAGTTTTTAATATATAGTATATAGCATATAGTAGATATAGTATATACTCTATAGCATATAACATNTATTTATTATATATTATGATAAATATATATTTATATTTATAATTTAATTCCTAATATAGTCTATTACTACAATATATAGTAATAATATAATAATAATTCAGATGATGTTCCTTTTTTGCCCCTCTCTCCCCTCTGGCTGACACGAGCAGCTGAAGCTCAGCTCTGTTCTCAGCCCGGCCACAGTGAAAACTCCACTGCCCCCTGTCCTCAGATGCTATCACCGCTGGGTTTGGGGGTTTTATTGGGGTTTGGGGGTTTTATTGGGGTTTGGTGTTTTATTGGGGTTTGGTGTTTTATTGGGTTTTGGTGGTTTATTGGGTTTTGGTGGTTTATTTGGTTTTGGTGGTTTGTTTGGTGTTTTATCTGTCTCTGCAGGAGCGCTTTGGCAGGGTGAGCTCAGCCCTGCAGTCTCTGCTGTCACTGGCAGCAGGGGAGGCTGTCAGGCTGTCACTCACCCGTGATGCTCAGAACACGAGGAGGAGGTGTAGAGGTGTTTTAATGCCCCTCTTCTTCCTCCTCTGAGACACTGGGCAGGCTCCTCACCCTCCCCTCCTGTTCCAGGAGCAGGAGTTTGTTGTGTAACCACATTTCACCTCCAGGCTCTGAGAAATGGTCACCCTCAGCTCTGGGAACACTGGGATTCTCGGGATATTGTGATGGAGAAGAGGCTGGGATGCTCTCTGGGGCCTGTGACAGAGGTGTTTTCTGTGATCTGGATTTAGGATGGGTGTCCCAGAGGTCACAAAGATGTTTTCTGTGATCTGGATTTAGGATATGTGTTCCAGAGGAGCTCAAACAGATCTGTTTTCCTCGATCTGGATTTAAGCTGAGTGTCTTAGAGGAGGTTCTCCAGCTCTGTGTTTTCCTTGACCTTGATTTAAAGCTGAGTGTTCAGAGGTCACAAAGATCTGTTTTCCTCAATCTGGATTTAAGCTGAATGTTTCAGAGGTCACACAGATCTGATGTTCTTCTCAATCTGGGTTTAAGATAAGTGTTACAGAGGAGGTTCCCCATCTCTGTGTTTTCCTTGATCTGGGTTTAAAGCTGAGTATTCCAAAGGTCACAAAGATGTTTTGCTCAATCTGGATTTAAAGCTGAGTGTTCCAGAGGAGCTCAAACAGATCTGTTTTCCTCAATCTGGATTTAAGCTGAATGTTTCAGAGGTCACACAGATCTGTTCTTCTCAATCTGGATTTAAGATGAGTGTCTTAGAGGAGGTTCCCCATCTCTGTGTTTTCCTTGATCTGGGTTTAAAGCTGAGTATTCCAAAGGTCACAAAGATGTTTTGCTCAATCTGGATTTAAAGCTGAGTGTTCCAGAGGAGCTCAAACAGATCTGTTTTCCTCAATCTGGATTTAAGCTGAGTGTTACAGAGGAAGTTCCCCATCTCTGTGTTTTCCTTGACCTTGATTTAAAGCTGAGTGTTCCAGAGGTCACAAAGATCTGTTTTCCTCAATCTGGATTTAAAGCTGAGTGTTCCAAAGGTCACACAGATATGTTTTCCTCAATCTGGATTTAAGCTGAGTGTTTTAGGGGATGTTACCCATCTCTGTCTGCATTTTCCTCAATCTGGATTTAAAGCTGAGTGTTCCAAAGGTCACACAGATCTGTTTTCCTCAATCTGGATTTAAGGTGAGTTTTTTAGAGGACGTAACCCAGCTCTGTCTGTGTTTTCCTTTGGTGTGAGTGACCCAAAGGGATTTCCCTGTGCTCCCTGAGCCTCCAGGTGTAGCTCAGCCCCTGGCAGTGCCCGTGGTTCACATTTTAGCTTTGTTCCCCTGCCCCATGCCCAGCCCAGGGCTTGTTTCCCAAGCAGCCCTCGCTGTGAGATGTCAACTGGCTGGGGAGAGCAGGGCTGCTTGTGAGGGATTAATTCAGATTTGTTCTGCTCTCTCCTCCTTCCATCTGCATCCCATTCTGAGAGGGGATGTGGGGTCAAATCCCATTCTCAGAGGGGATGTGGGGTCACTCAGCCTGCTTGAGGCTCTCAGGGATTGTCTGAAAAGGGTCCAATTGTTGACCTGATCGAGGGCAAAGAGAGACAAGGCCATTGTGGGCTCCTGTTGCAGCACTGAAACATCAGTTCTGCTATAAAATTAACCCTCAGAGAGCCTCAGAGCTGAACTGGTTCCAGCCTCTCCCAGGCAGAGCTGGGGCTTTCAGAGATGCCCAGAAGGGAGGGGTTATTGGGCAGCCTGGTGTTAATTCTCTTTGTGTGGCCGGGTTTCTGCAGGGAATGGCTGCTTTGGGGCTGGCATTGCAGATTTGGCATTTAAACCCCGAGGTGGGAGTTGCCCCCCTCCTCTCAGGGTGATGTTCTGAGCTGGGCTGTGTGAGATGCATTTAAAGGTTTGTATCTGTCCTTCCAACCTTACTGATGTGCCCAAACCCAAAGGATTTGGCAATTTTAGCTGCACCAGTCATGATAACAGAATGGATGGGTGCTGGGGATGAGTGCAGGGCTCCCTGACAGAAAAGCAGAGTGTGGGCAACACCTTTGTGTGCCTGTCACACAAACCCACCTTCCTTCGTGCTGGGAACATTTCAGCTGGGCTGGCATCAGAAAGGAAGGTGTGAGTCACACCATGAGTGTACCTGCAAAAAATAAAACTCTGGGACTGCATTTTCCCCTTGCTCTCACCCTTTTGTGTGTGACACAAAAATGATGTGCAAGTGAAACGGGCTGGGATGGGGTGCAGCTCTTCAGGGACCCTTCTTCTTTTCTGACATCTTTTCCTTGTGAATCATTGCAAATCCTGTTTGCTGCTGTGAAAAAAAATACCTTGTAAATATTGTTTGAGTTTGGGATTTCCTAGGGGGTGTTCTGGGACTTGGTGTGCAGTTTAAGGGGAAGTAAAAATCCCTGAGACAATGATCCCTGTGATCTGAGATGCACAGAATGTGGGTCTAACCAACAGAGGAGACAAATAATGTGTGAGAATGCACATAACAGAACACGTCCCTCAGGTTCTTTGCAGCCAAAATCCAGTTTAAAAGGGGATTTCCCCATTTCAGAAGGCTTCCTGGGAGGTGGAAATGTGTGTCCACTCAATAAAACTCTCAAATATGATGTCAGGCATCCCAGCTGGACCACAGAGTGTCTCCTCTTGTGCTGAAGAGATGGACCTGCTGCTGGTGGTGTCTGAGGAGTAAATTTCATCTTCTCCCACCCTTTGTACAGGGATTTTGAACTCAGACACTGGGGTGGAATGGGTGTCTCAAGGCAGGAGCTCCTTGGGTTGCTACAGCTTTAATCTGCTTCTGCTTTGAATAAAATCTCAAAGATTTCAAGCTTCATCTAATCTTGGGGATCTCAGGCAAAATCTCTGAGTTTGTAGTGAATTTTTTGATGCACAGTGGGCAGAGAAAGGATAAATGCATAGATGAGGAGAAGTGCAGGGATAAATGAGATAAAACCCATTTGTGGAGCAAATAAATTGGCAGGCAGGACTGGAGGGCACAAACAGAAGGTTTATTTTTTTATGGCATATTTCCTTTCGTTCTCCCCCTTTAAATTTTGGAGAATCTGGGCCCACAATAATCTGGAGTTCTGCTGCTCACAGCCCTGGCTGAGGGAAGCTGAGGGTGCAGGGGATGCTGATCCTCCTGCCTAAGCAGCTGCAGGAGAAATTGCTCTTGAGCCACTCTGGTGCTGCCTCAGCTTCCCCTGGGACTGGGGCAGGCTGGGAGTGCTGGGAAGGGATCTGGGAATCGCTTCCTTCAGCTGGAATTCCTGTGCTCCTGTCCTTACAGAGACCTTTGATGCCACAGCCATCAGCTCTTTCTGAAATGCAGCTGCTCACTGCAGGGCTTTTCTTCTTCATTCTCTGTAGGAACAGAGAAATTCCACTGGTCTGAACTGGGAATCCGAGGTGTTTGCACTGGTTTGGTGAAGGATCCTGCTGCTCTTGCAGGGATTGCTGTCAGTGTGGGTGCCTGAACATTCTCCTGACTTTGCAGTCAGCACAGACCCACCCATAGTGGCCTGTCCCTGCTTTTAGAGCTGTAAATCTTCAGAATATGAAAAGATTTGCAAGGGTTACCTTGGGATAGATGTGCATCTTCACATTTCATAGTCAGCACTCAAAAAAGGAGAGGCACCAACCTCAAAAGGAGCCTGGAACATCCTTTTATGGATTTTACCTCTGCCAGGCATCCCCTGGCTTCACTCTGAGCTGAACATCCACACTTTTCACCAGGTGTTTTCTCCCCTGTTTCAGGAGATGTGGGAAAAGCTGTGATAGTGGTAGTGGACTACTGATCATTGATTGAGAGATGGGAAGACTGATTCAGTGATCAGAATTTGATTTCACTCAGATTTTCCAAAAGCTTCTATACCATTTCAGGAAGGTTAACAATTTTCCACTGCAACAATCAGGTTAAAGTTCATACAAACAACTCATACATCTTACAACATCTTTTGTTGCAGAAGTTTTGATTGAATCTCCTCTCTTGGCAGGTTTAATCCCATCTTCTGTAATCTCCCAAGGTTTGTTTGTTCCTGGCATCTTGGTTATCAAGCCAACGATGCTAATTAAATCTGTCTCACTCTCTGTCTTGAGTATTTCCATAGTGGAGAATTCCATCCCAGTCATCATTATTCTCCAAATCCCTTTGTCTCAGCAGGGGATTCACTCTCCCAGCTCCCTGCATCCCACCCCACAGCAGCAGCACATCTGGCCAGGGCTCCGGGGCAGCTGCTCCTTTAAAACCGGATCGCCGGTGATGGGAGAAACCTGAGAGCAGAGCAGAGCTGCTGCCTCCTGCGCAGCGCTGTGCAGCTCCTGCAGGGCTCCTGCACAGCTCCTGCACTGCTCCTGCACAGCTCTGCCCTCTCATCATCCATCCTCGGCTCCGCTGCCTCCTCCGGGGCCCCAAAATTCCATCCCAGGGCTGCCTCCGCCCGGGCAGCGCCGCGTCCTTCCACGCTGGACTCCGAGGTCACGGCTCTGTGCTGCTTTTCCCCCTGCCCCACTGTGCGTGTGTAACCCGCCTGGGATTTTATCCTCTTTGAATCCAGCGGTGTTTCCTCCCCCAGGCTGCGGGGGGCTGGCCTGGGACAGGCTCCCCCTCCTGCCGATGACTGTAACCGTGTGAGTGCTCGCTGACCTCTGCCTTTCTTCTTCTGCTTGTCGTGCTCCCGTCCATCCATCCCCTCCCGGCCTGTGCAGAGGATTTGCTGTGGGTTTTGGTGATAGGGTGGAGTGTGTGGGACAAGGGCAGGCATTGGGATGGCACCAGCCAAACTCTGTCCTTTTTCCCCTCTAACTTTCCCCTGATCCTTTTCCTTAAGCTTTCCCTGCTGCCTGCTTGCCTGTCCCTTGACAATCCCTGCCCCAAACCCTTGGCTGCTGAGTGCTGGCTCTCCTGAACCCCTCCCTGCTGTTTCCATGCCAGGCCATGGCAATATGGGCCTGTCTGGGGGTCTGGCACAGCTCCCAGCACTGTGAGGTTTCATTATTTCTGTATTCTGCAAATGGATCTTTGCTCCAGGCTTAGACTCCTTGATGTGAGTTTGGGCTTGAGAAGCCAGGATTGATGCTGGGTTCCCCAAAAGGGAGTGGCTCTGTGGGGAAGGGGCATCCTCTGCACTCTGCTCCTGTTGCCAACCCTTGTTGTGCCCTGTTGGTGATGCCACTGTCACTCTGAGAGTGACAGTGTTCAGGGAGAGCCCCTGAATGTGCAGGAGGGGCAGGGGGAGGCTTTTGGTGCTGCTCTGAAATGCCTCTCTGCAGCCTCAAGTTGTGATCTTTAGCTTCTTTCTTCTGTCTCAGGTTTCAGAAATGAAGGATTCAGGGATTCAGGATCTTTCTCCTCCTCTGCAGTCATCCCTCTAGAGACTTTTATTCTTAAAACCCCCCAAAAATATCATAGTGTGCATTCCTCACCACTCTACCTGAAACTGGAGGTTGATTTTTGTAGGATATTGCAGGAGATACCCCCAGATCCAGATGGGAACAGAAGGTTTGGTGTCTCTCCATGGATGATCCCTCAGGCAGTGCCAGCCCAGGGGCTCCAGGACTGCACATAAAGATTTAACCTGATGGACTGGAAACACTTCAGTTCCAACAGGTCTGAAGGCTTCAGGCCTTTACCAGCATTTTGATTTGGGGATGTTCATGTTCAGCATTATGCTGAGTGAAAACCTTGTCCTGTTCAGGTGCTGGGCTGTGGTGTGATGGGAATCATTTCAGGCCATGAGATAATTCAGAATCTGAATATAAATCCTCCTTCTAACCCCTCTGAGGGTCCAAGCTAGCTCAGCCCTTCTCAGGCTCTGCAGGAATCTATCCTAGACAGGAAAAGGACCCAAAAGAGGCTCTGACCCCCAGCTGCAGTCAGATGTTTATTCCAGGTGGTCTCCAGAGGGAAGGAGGGCGAGCACAGAGGGACAGGGTCTGTTCTCAGCTCTTGTCAGGGAGGGGCAAATTGGGACAGAGCCAGTGGGGTCAGAAAGGGAAGGAAGGGTCTAACTGCATGGTCCAGGCTCTAGGGGTCCCTGAGAAACCATTCCCACAGGGGAATGGAACAAGAACCTCCTTCTCTCTAAGTGCAAAAATGATTTCTGCCCAAGGCAGTGACGTCCTGCACCTTCTCACGGTGGCTGCAAGTTCCTGGCAGTGAGGGTAAAAATTAGGAAATGACTTTCCTTTGAATTGACCAGAAAATGAGAAGGGGGATTTCTCTCTGAGGCATCCATGAGTCACAGAGCTCTGTGCCAGGCAGCTTTGCAGGGTGGCTGAGCCTCTCTGGGCTGGGACAGGTTATTGCAACACCTCAGGTTGAGTTCAAACAGGCAGGACAATGAGGGCAGGGAAGGAGCCAAACAACGGTGTGAGAGCAGGATTTTTTATTCCAATATTGCTCAAGAAAGCAGCAGTTACACTCTGAATCATCCCATTTCCTCTGCCTTCCTGGTGCTGCCCCTCATTGTCCCAACACCAATATTCTTCCTATTCCCAAGTCCCTCTGGGGAAGGGAAAATTATTTTTTTGGGAAATTTATTTTTGGGAAAATTATTTTTTCTCCTATTGATGGAGGGGTGTTTTTGTCCACTCTCTAATTCCGAGTAGCTGTGCTGCTGTTCTACTTTTCTCTCCCTGCCAGGACCCCAGGCTGCTCAGGCCAGAGGCTGCAGCCAGAGCTCAGAAATGGCTCTCAGGCACTGCAGGGAACTACTGCTCCCGTCATGCCCACAGAGACAGAAATGCATTTTTTTTTGTGCTGGAAATGAAGCCTCATGTGACTTCCCAGCTGCTGCAGCACGGAGGGAGTCCCTGGTGAGGATTTTTCCCAGGGAGATGGAGGCGTGCCCCAGCTGGCAGATGCTGTGATGGCATCTGTGTCTCTGCACATCGCTGACTTCGGGAAGGACTCGGGATTTTACCCTCCTGCCACATTTTCCTGGGGATCTGTACACCTGTAACCGAGGTGCATACCCATTAAACTCTCCCCTCCTCAATTCTGACATTCCCTTAGCAGTTCTTCCTCTCTCCCCCGTAACATTTCCTGATTTGTTTCTAATTTCCCCTCCCACCAGTTCTGTCACTGGCAAGTTTTGTGTTGCATGCGTTTCACAGACCCACAGAGGTTTTTTTGGTTTTTTTTTTAATTATTATTTTTGGTGCTTCCCTAACTCCTACAGCCTTTTCTTTCCTTTTTAACCATATGGGAGAATCACAGTGTGGCTGAAGTGGTGCCTCACAGGCAGCACCTTGAATTCTCTGCCTGCAGGTCAGGCACCTTTCCTGGCAAATTAATCTGTCTGAGCCTCCCCAGCCCTTTGTTTGCACTGCGTGGGCACTTGAAGAAGGGAATTTTTGAGTCTCTGAGAGGTGAGGCTGCTCTGGGGAATGTGAAGCCATACAGAGGATGCCCTGCTGGCTGTGAGTTGTGACTATTTGGAGGGTGGCACTTACAAAAAGCAATGTTTTTTTAGTTTTTAAGGCATCATTTTGGAGGCAGTTATGAGCTGGAACCCTGGGCTAACAGTGGCTGTGGCTATTTATAGAGCCTGGAATTCCTACCCAGAGCTCAGGCATTTCACAGTGGGCTGTTCCCAACACTGCACTTCCTCAGGAGATGTTTCCTGTTTGCTTTGAAATTCAGGAGCTGCTGCAGCTACAGGGAGCCTGTGCTGTAAAGAGGCTGAAACGTGGAAATTCGACTTTTTCTGAATGGCAAAATTATGGTTCTTTAGCTCAGGATTTGCTGAAAGTCCTTCATGAAGCTGCTGTGGGTTTGTTTTTGGTCTTTTTTTGTTCCTTCCCACGCTGCTGTGAACTTGGAGGAAATCACAGAAGTAGAAATGTCATTAAGGGACATCAGTGGCTTCATGAAAGAGAGGTTGGGGAGCAGATTGTCCCCGTGTGTGGATTTGCTGTTTGTGGATCTCTGTGCCTGGGGTTGGGGAGCAGATTGTCCCCCGTGTGTGGATTTGCTGTTTGTGGATCTCTGTGCCTGCACTGGATGCCTTAGGAGGCTGAAATAAATGTTCAGAAGAGGGTTTTTATGTCCCTGGTAAGGCTGCATTTCATGGAATTATGGAATGGTTTGGGATGGAAGGGACCTTAAATCCATCCAGTGCCATGGGCAGGGACACCTTCCAAAATTCCAGGGTGCTCCAAGGGTCCAACCCAGCCTTGGGCACTGCCAGGGATCCAGGGGCAGCCACAGCCAGGGCATCTCCACCCTGCCAGGGGAGAATTCCTTCCCCAAATCCCATCTCAGCTCCTCTGTTCCCCAGGATTTGTTATCCTGGGCACAGAGGTGCCGTGTGCCTGCCTGGGTTTGTGTGGGCACGCATGGACGGGCACAGACACAGGCAGGGCAGATCTTCTGTGTGCCAGGAGCCTTCTCTGTGCTCATGGCCCTTTCTGGGGGTGGTTTTGCCTGTAAAAATCAGATTTCTGTCTGTTCCCAGCCTGCTGGAGCCTCTGCACGTCTGCAGAAGGGGACATCTGTGCCATTTCCCTCCAGCACAGGCTGAGGGCAGGCTGGAAAATGAATTTATTAAAACCCAGTGGATGTGCAAGGGGTATAAAATACTGAATATACTAAACCCTCATGGGTCTGCCAGGGGTATAAAATACTGAATATACTAAACTCCTTTGGGTCTAATAGGGCTGGAAAATACTGAATATACTAAACCCTCATGGGTCTGCCAGGGCTGGAAAATACTGAATATATTAAACCCCCGTGGGTCTGCCAGGGCTGGAAAATACTGAATATACTAAACCCCCGTGGGTCTGTAAAGGGTATAAAACACTGAATATATTAAACCCCCGTAGGTCTGCCAGGGGAATAAAATACTGAATATATTAACCCCCGCGGGTCTGCTCCCTGGGGGTGGGTTTGTGCCAACGCCCGTGCCCAGGGGAGCAGCAGTGCGGTATTTTGCAGAGGCTGCGCTGCCCTTTGCTGTGTTTAAACCCTCCAGCGCGCTCAAACCCTGCTGTAAATCCCTTTGCGGGTCCCTGCATGCTCCTGCTGTGCAGGGGGATGAATAAGCACTTTGAGCAGGGATGCTCCTCACCCTCGGAGCCTCTCCATCCGCTCCCCCTGCCTCCGAGCAGCTTCCCTGGGGCTGCCTGCCAGGCTCCAGGGTGATTTTCCGGAGCTAAGTAGGCCGGGAGGAGCGGCAGGGAGCAGCGGGAGGACCGGCAGGGAGCAGGGAGGATGAGCGGGGCGGCACGAAGGCAGCGCTGCGCCAATGCGGGCAGCGCCCGGCTACGGGTGCCTCGATGCCGGCACCCAGCGCGCCTCTGCCGGGGGCTTTGGAGCCTCCAGCCCGAGCGGAGCGTGCAGCAAAGAGTTACTAGGTCAGGCCCAGTGGTTTGTGAGTGTGGTGTGAGGTGAGTGTGCCCAGGGGATGCTGCTGAGGAGCCGCAGCCTCGCTCCGTGCGCGGTGTCCGGTACGGCTGCTCTGCACCCGCGCTGCTGCCGCCTCGCCCGCCTGCCTGCCCCGCTCACTCCTTCCTCTCCTCCCCAGGCACTGCCCCTGTGTCCGAGCACTCCTTCTGTGCCTCTGCACTGCCCAGAACCCGCCCGCTTTCTCCCTGTCCTCCTGGCTCCTGAAATGCCCACTCGAGGGGGTGAGGTGGGGTGGGGTGGGATGTGTGACCCTCCCTGCCCGCAGAGTGAGAGGGAGGATGAGCAGCTCCCTGGAAGCTGGGATGCTCCCTGCTCCCTGGAAGCTGGATTGTTCCCTGCTGAGAGCTGGGTTATTTTCCTGCTCACTGGAAGCTGGGTTCTGTCCCTGCTCCCTGAAAGCTGGGTTCTGTCCCTGCTCCCTGGAAGCTGGGTTGTTCCCTGCTGAGAGCTGGGTTATTTTCCTGCTCACTGGAAGCTGGGTTCTGTCCCTGCTGGAAACTGGGCTGTTCCCTGCTGGAAGCTGGGTTATTTCCCTGCTCCCTGCAGGAGCTCAGCCTGGAAAGGAATCTGGGAGCAGCAGGAGGAGCAGGATCCTCTCTGTCCCTCAGCATCCTGCTGGACCCCTGGGTGGTGGCAGGGGGAGAATTTTGGGGGCCTGGCAGTGCCTCATTTCTTGTGCCAGGCTCCAAACAAGTCCCTAACCCGGAGCCATCTGCTTGAGATGCTTTTCCTGCCCTTCTCAGGGTGGGGGCAGAACCTTGGGACCAACCCCTGAGCGACTCCCATCGCTCCCACCCTCCTGTCAAGTTGTTTGCCTGTTGTTCTTCACCCTCTTTTGACTTTCCCTTTCTCTCCCCTCCCTCCCTCCCCTCTCCCCCGCTGCCCTGTTCGCTGCTAGGCCAAGCAGAAAGCATGGAGACGTCTGATATGGCGACAGCAAAGNTTTTGGAAAGGATCTCAGGGGAGTGTCAAGTGAGAAAGTAATTCGAGATTATGGATGCCTCCACCCTTTTTCTGTGAGGCTTCTCTGTTGCCTGTGCCTCTTGCTTTCACCAGGCTGTGGGCTCTGCTTTCCTGTGGGCTGGCAGCCTGGAAATCTGGGAATGGAACTGGGTGGATCCAGATGTGTCTGGGAGGTGGGAATGGCAGCCTGGAAATCTGGGAGTGGAGCTGGGTGGATCCAGATGTGTCTGGGAGGTGGGAATGGCAGCCTGGAAATCTGGGAGTGGAGCTGGGTGGATCCAGATGTGTCTGGGAGGTGGGGATGGCTGGGAGGCCTGGGTGGCACCAGGCTGGCAGCACGGAGTGGCTGCAGGTCCTGGCACGGTGCCCTCAGAGCCAGGTTTGCTTTCCTGGCCAGCAGAAGGGCTCTGTGTGGGATCAGAGCAGGGTTAAAGTGAGGGGGACGTGAATGCAAAACGTGTTTGAAGCTTTGTGGCACAAAGTGATGAAATTCAGCACGGCTGGAGAGAGACAAGGGTGCCCAAGAGTGGGGAAGGGCATGGAGAGATAGAAATCACAGAGTCACAGAGTCAAAGAATTCACAGAGTCAAAGAAGTCACAGAATCACAGAATCACAGAATCCCAGAGTCACAGAATCAAAATCACAGAATCACAGAGCCACAGAGTCACAAAGTCACAGAATCCCAGAATGACAGAATCACAGAATCGCAGAATCACAAAATCCCAGAATTCACAGAACCCCAGAATTCACAGAATCCCAGAATGACAGAATCACAGAATCGCAGAATGACAGAATGACAAAATGACAGAATCGCAGAATCACAAAATCACAGAATCACAGAATTCACAGAATTCAAAGAATTACCAGGTTGGAAGAGACCTCCAGGATCATCGAGTCCAACCCAGCCCCAACACCTCAACTAACCCATGGCACCAGTGCCACATCCAGGCTTTATTTAATCACATTTAATCACAGGGATGGTGACTCCACCACCTCCCTGGGCAGATCATTCCAGTGCTTTATCACTCTCTCTGTGAAATATTTCTTCCCAATATCCAGCTTACATTTCCCTTGGTGCAGCTTGAGGCTGTGTCCTCTCATTCTGTCAGTTGTCCCCTGCTCTTGAGGCTGCTCTGGCTGAATCCTGGGTGGATTCCAGGGGGAAACTCCTTCCTGGGCATGGAATTCCATGGTCAAACATGGAATTAAAGCGTGTTCTCCATGGCTGGGCAGTGGTGCAGGGCTCGTGTCTCAGCTGGAACTGGAGCTTTTTACAGCATCACAGAGGTTTTTGGGATGATTTCCTTGGTTTTAGCAGGAAAGACTTGGCTGGGGTTGCTTGGAGAAGAGTCTGAGAAGGGAGAAGGACAAAACAGCTGTGTGGGAACAAAATAGGAATAATGTTTCATAAATATTAAATATAATAGTAAATATAATTACAAGTATAATGTTTAATATTTATTG
>VXBR01004773.1:30920-47744 GCA_013400215.1 Cisticola juncidis | reverse complement strand
CCCCACTCGTGGGAAAAAAATAAAGACTGCAGTAGTTAGCATCAGCGTGCGGCTGCCAGTCCATCGGGGGGGTCTAGTTGTTGCCTTCTCCGCCGTCGTCGTCTTGCTGATCGCTCGTCCAGAGCGTTAGGTTGTCGCGGAGGAGCTGCATGATGAGCGTTGAGTCCTTGTAGGAGTCCTCGTTGAGGGTGTCCAGCTCGGCAATGGCGTCGTCGAAGGCCGTCTTGGCCAGGTGGCAGGCCTGCTCCGGCGCGTTCTGGATCTCGTAGTAGAAAACGGAGTAGTTAAGCGCCAGCCCGAGCCGGATGGGGTGGGTGGGCTGCATGTGCTCCTTGCTGATCTCATGGGCTTCGCTATAGGCCTTCTCCGAGGACTCCACCACGGTCGCCCTCTTCTCCCCGGTGGCCACCTCGGCCAGGTAGCGGTAATAGTCCCCTTTCATCTTCAGGTAGAAGACTTTGCTCTCGTACTGCGTCTCGCTGCAGTTCTTGATCAGGTAGTTGTCCAGCAGGCTCAGCACATCCTGGCACACCGCTTCCAACTCCTTCTCGATCTTCTCGCGGTAGGCACGCACCATCTCGATCTTCTTCTCGTTGCCGTCGGCAGAGGTCTTCTGCTCGATGCTGCTGATGACCCGCCAGGACGAGCGCCGCGCCCCCACCACGTTCTTGTAGGCCACGGACAGCAGGTTCCTCTCTTCGTTGGACAGGGGCTCGTTCAGCTCCGTCACCTGTGGAGAGAGGGGGAAAGAAAAGAGACATCTGGGTTAAGCCCCAGCTGTTTGGCACTCCCACCACACCTTTGGGTGTTCCTGTGCATCACTAGAGAGGCAGGAGGAGGCAGTCGGCTTGCAAAGTCCTGCTCTGTCATCCAGCTCTGTCTCTGCTCCCATCTCAGCAGGAGCCAGCTGGGAAATCACGCTGTGGTCCAGACCCACAACAAAAGGAGCAGGGGTTGGGTTTTATTTGAGAGATCAGCATCTTCCAGAACGAGAAAAATCTTCTAGGAAAGAGATGCCTTTCACCTGTACGATGGTGATGCAGGGGAGGGGGACAGCCAAAGCAAGAGGGAGGAGGTGGCCCAGGGTTATGAGCTCCCTGCATGGATTACCACCACCTATTACAGGGTGTTCACCTTTTCCACTTCCCACGAGCATGGGGCACACTTCAGAGACACCCAAAGAATCTCTGAGATGGAACAATTAAAACTGCCTCAGGCACCTGCACAGATGAGGGCTTAAAAGCTCACATGGTGAAGGGGAAATCCCCCACACTGGATTTTCCTCACTGAGGTTAACAGGTCACCTGCCTCACACACCACAAAAAACACACAGGGATTACAGAGATGACAAGCACAGAGCTCCCTCAGTACTTGGGAAACATCACTTGGTATCACAATAATCTCCTTCCAGCTCCCACAACAGCACTGCTGGCTGGAGCCACCGGGCAGCACCTTTGGCCAAGACTGCACCAGGGGCAGGAGAAGCCCTTGGAGCAGTCAGGACACCCTGAGGCAGCTGCACTCGGCTGCTCCCCTGGGGCAGTTACAGCTGCCAAGTGGCACTTTGGGCCTGGCATGGCCACTGTCCCCTTTCCCCCAGGACACGCCCCCTACCCACATCCACACCCTGGGCACAGCCACCCGGGAATCAGGCCAGCAGAGCAGGAACCTGTGAGCCACCTCACGGCAGTAAAGGATTAGGTAATGGTTTGGATGTGAAAGGCTTCTGCAAACACTGAGTCACTTTCACAAGGATCTCTAAGGACAAGGTTTGCTCTGGGCCCAGATAACCACATTTATGGTGGGGATCAGGAGGCCAAAGGCCCAGCCCAGGACTTCACTGGAATGGCCTGGAATGACTCACAGTTGCTCACACCATATTGACCTGCAAATTCCAGCACATCCACTCCTCCTGCAGCTCTTCAGCCATGCTCTGCTAATGCCTCCTTCCAAAACCAGGCTACAGCCAAGCCTGTTTCCCCCACAGCAAGCAGTCTCTGATCAGACCCCCTCCAGCCCTTTCCCTCAAGGCAGAGGCAGCAAACAGACCCCTCCACTCCCACTGTGCTGCTCTAGAGCCTGCCAGAGGAGCAGCAGACCCTTCTCCATACGGAAGAGGGTCCTCCTGTGCAAACCAGCACAACTGCTTCTGCTCCAGGGTAAGACACAGCCAAGGGAGCAGGGAAATGGGTGTCACATTAATGAGGGCAGGATCTCCTGGGACTATCAGCAGCTGGCAGTGGCACAGGACAAAGAGCACAGAGCACGATGCCAGGGCAGCTGCCAGTGCTCCCGCCCAAGGTAAGCAGGGCAGCGATGCCCAGGCCATCCAGCAGCTCCCAGTGCCAGGCCAACCCTCACACCCCTCTCCTGGCCAGGACAGTGGTGACTGTTTGACCACAGGGCCCTGGATCCCTGTGATATCCTGCTTCCTGCAGCAGGGCCAGGCAGGGCCCAACCACTGAGCCCAAACACCCATGGTGAGACTCCCAAATGCTGCCCCCAGCCTGCCTGGTGTGCTGAGATCTCTGCTCTGCAGTTTTACAGAATGTCTCCCTTCATACTCCCCTCTCAGTGACACCTGCACAAACACACAGTAATGATTCTGTGAGTTAATGACATCTGTGGGAGCACAACCAAGGTGTCCCCCTGTCCCAGAGCTTATGGGTTGTCTGTCCTCAGAGACTCCATCAGGTTACCTGGGGGCTTGTCCCACCTAAGCTGCCCTGTTTTGAGTGAGGGATTTGAAACTAGAAACATCCAGAAATCCCATCCAGAAATCCCAGCTGTAAATGGAGTGTCCAACACCAACAGCCATACAAGAAACTCACTGATTCCAAGAGTTTTCTGTCCTGACAGGAGTTGTGGAGATTGATCACCACATGAAATTTTGCTTTTAGCAATGTGCTCCCTGAGAAGAGACACCAGATTTGAAGTGAGGAATCAGCAGGTGCCCCACAGCCACGTCTGCAGATACTTATCACTGCAGGAAGAAGTAGATTTACCTCCCCTCACCAGAAGAGTCTTGCTGGAGGACAGATTTATTAAAACTACAGGGAGTTTCGTGGGATTAGCTTTGCCATAAACATTTTAAATTCGAAGCTATTAAGGATTACGGAGGAAAGTTGCCTGTCAAAATCCTTTCAACAAACCGGCTGACAGATGGAAAGTGCACCTGTGGAGACAGCAGATTCCCCCAGGGAGCTCACAGGGAACTTGTAAAAGCAGGAAGGGAGCCTTGTTCACCACGTCACTGCTTTCTAGCAGGACCCAGACTCCCAGGAAGGAGCACTGCAGAGACATGGCCAAGATGTGACAGGGGTGGGGACAAGGACCACAGCCCTCAGCACCAGGAGAAGGAAGAGGCTGTAGTCCCACACACTTGAGTTCACAATTGAGCTGAGGGAGGAAGAACAAAAAACCATCTGTCTCTTGCATTCCCAGCAGGAAGAAAATGCAAGATGCCCAGGACACAAGGTATAAGACAGCAGGGTACACTGAGCTGTCTTATCAGAGTTAGAAAAGGGCAGAAAAGATGTATCCCAAGTTCAGCTGCCTTTGAGGATATGCCTGCCCTCAGTCTGCCCAGAGCTGCCTGTGCATTTCCTGCCACAGCCCCCTCCACACTCCAGACTGCAGTCACTGTCAGCTCTGCTCTTCCCACAGCACTGCACCAGTGCCCATTTCCAGCACAAACCACTCCAACACCTCTGCACCAGCCTGTCACATGCACGTGGGACTGTGTCTTCTCTGTAGCCTGTGCTGGCCAAACAAATGCTGATTTTTTTTTCCTTACACTGCAGGATTCTGAAACAAAGTGAGTCCAATCAAATCACAGCAGGCCGAACAGCAGGTTCTGATATACTGAGTTTGTAGCATTGCACTGAATGCAATATGCCATCAAATAAGGCAATATCCTGCATCAGGGCTGGATCACACTGCAGCAGAACCTCCCCCCTTGTTAACTCACACCCTGAAGGGGTCTCACCTCCCCAAGGAAGGGCAGTACCCACATCAGGTCCCCTGATGCCATTGCCAGCACTGTTGCATGGAGTCAGAGACTTCAAATAGCCAAAGGAAAATCTTGATTTGGCATTAGGAGGGCTTGGCAGGAGCACAAACCATCAGCCCCTGGCTGGAGTTTACCTGCTCTTTGGGAAGCTCAGTCAGTTTGGAGTTTTACTTTCCTGTCTGCCAGCAGAAAACAGCAGAATTTGTTCTGCAAATCTCAGTAACTGTCCAGCCTCAGCTCATACTTGTACCCATGGAGATTGGGGAGAGGAGCAGGAGATGCATGTGCCTGAAATGGTGCCAAGTCCTGGATGTGGCATAAACAGCCAAGGACAAGGAGCTGATCCACATGGTGGAAATTTGATAGAGATAGAGGAAAGTTTTTTAGCTATTCTGGAAAAAAAAAAAAAAGAAAAAAAGGGAGAACACACACCTGCCAGGAGCAGACTGCACAAGGACTGCCAGGCTCTGGCTGGGAGGCACGTTCCATCACAGAGTGGAGGACACTGCCAGTTCCAGTCTCACCAGTTCTCTGATGGCCTAGTGTCTGCACCACCAGGACTCAAGTGCCCTTAAGCCACAGGGAAACTCCCTGAGTTTCCATTGGACAGAAATTGTTGAAGTTTAGGGTTTGTATTGCTTGAGAGACCAGAGGCTTGTACAAATCCAAGCCCTCTGATTTGCAACAAAGCACTGCAGAGGCAGCACCATCTCTGAGAAGGTTTTTCTGATTTCTCCACTACAGCTGGAGCTCTGACTCAGCACCCTGCCCAAAACCTGCCAGGCTCCCGGCATGCCCGAGGATCACATTGCTGCCAGGCAAGGTTCAGCCTCATGAGAAGAAGCCAGGGAGCAAGCAAAATTTTACCTGCCCCTAATGTCAAGGTATGTAAACTCCAAAAGCCCAAGGGTTGGCTCTACAGCACCTTCTTTCTGGAAGTATCCTGATTAACAGGCTTTGGGGAAGGTTTGCTCCCTGAGAACAGCAAGTCAGGTTGGTTAGGGGCTTATTCCAGGACTTCCACTTCTCACATTGCATAAGTAGGTTTGAGTATACATCAGGAAATTACTGGTTTTGAGGTCTGTTCAGTGACTGAAGTGAAGATCCATCACAGGACTTAGTTCTACCTATTTATCCTTGCACATTTTTCACTTAGTTTGATAATTAAGTGCCCACCCATTTACAGCTTCTGCCTGACTTTGATGTCTTATCTTAAAGCAGACAGCACTGGCAAGCTGAGAGGACCCAGAGATCCTTCCCTGGGGAATACCATCAACATCTGACAGTTTAACCCACGTTATAAACATCAACACTTGCTCTTCTTATTGCCTAAAAGAGAATCTGAGTCCTTCAAGATATCAGACAGCTGCAAAGGAGAGAAGCTTTCCTGGAGAGACAGAGCCAGCCAGGAGAACTTCAAACTGTTCACTGAGAACAGCTTTTAAAGATCACCAGAGCTCCTCACCCACCAGGATACACAACATCCATCTCCCCTTCAAGCACTCCTGTTTCCTGTTCTATCTACAGCTCCTGCACCATGTAATTAAGTTTGTTATCTTTCCACACAAACCCTAGCAAGTGCCTTGTTTTCCTTCTCATGCAGCTCGGGGCTGCCCAGGGAGTATCCAAAACATGACTGGACATGGCACTAAGTGCTCTGGTCTGGTTGACTGGTTAAAGGTTGAGCTCTGTAACCTTGAAGGTCTTTTCCAACCTTAATGATTCTGTGACCACCTTCAGCAGCCCAAGTGCTGTCATTTTGGAAGGTCATGACTGACAGACTGCCTGTTTTTTTCTGTCCCCAGCTTGCCCTAACTTGACGAAATGGCTGCCCCAAGCACATGAAATTGTCACCATTACCCAGCAGCCTGGTGAGAGTCACGACTCGATGTCACACAGCCTCACCAAGAACAGCTTCTCCCCAAGCACCAGAGCGAGCTGTCCTACAACTCCATCGCAGCAGTCGGAACGATGCTTTTCTTAAGCACTGTCCTACTTTGGCAAAGTAGGCGTGTGTTAAACCAGACCTAAATCTAAAATGTTACCAGATTGGTTTGGGTTTTTTTCCCTATTGCCTTGCCTTCGCCCCCTGTCACACTTCCAAAGTGGAAGTCACACCATAACTGCTTCTCTGCTTGCTGATCCCCTCCACTGTCCTCTGCTCATGTAACTCAGCGTGGCCATGGGGGTTTTGGACTGTAGGTCACACCCTTCCTCTCATCCCAGACAAGACCAAAAACAAGCACATGCAGGCTGTGGGCAGACACAAGTTCCTCACTGCCTTCTCCTTTGCCTGTTTCAGTATGAATAATCACCTGCTAGTTCCCGTTTTCTAGGCTGCCAGAGCCAGTTCACATCACAGGACAACAGCTGAGGGCACATGGGAGGGTTGTGCCATTACATTTCAAATTGCTCCCAGTGCCTCAAGAACCAGTGTCTGCAGAGAACTGTTTATTGCTTGCAGCCCAACTGCATCTCAGAGGCTACTCAGGCACTCCAGACACCAATTAGGATTTTTGCATGTTCCTACACTTAACAGCAGCTTTCATCCCACTCTGCAGCCTTTGTTACTTAAGGCAACTTTGAACCACCCAAGACAAAGTCTTAAAACTGGGAGATGTGGAAACCAAGAGCTCATTTAGTTCATTGTCCTTTGTAGCTTAACAACTACATGTGATCGCACTGCAGTCAGGTTTGATCAGTGCTTGGAGCCTGCAGACCTCCTACTCCAGTTTCAGTGTGGCCATCATGGGTTTCAGTTAGAAAAAAAGCGAATTTCAGCTATTTGGGTCATTCTTGCACATGAGAGGTTGAAGGGAGCCAAGGTGAGAAAACCAGTAAGAGCAGCAGAGCCCTGAACTGCTCCATTCAGTGTCTGGCAGCAGCATTTCATGTACCAGCCCTTATCTGCAGCACTGCAGTCCCAGCACTTGGTCTAATGACTCTGGGTTTTTGTCCATACAGAACACCTGGGTGCCATCGATTTGTGTCCCTGACTTCTTCTGCAGCATGAGATAAGGCAAACACACGAGGGAGCATCTGCCTGCCATGGCTATTGTGGACAGAGCAGCCCAGACACATCCCAGTAACCAACTGGAAGGAAAAACCCAGCCTCCCAGTTTTGTGTATGTTCAAGTGTTCTACAAATGAATGTTCAAGGAGCTACAACCCATTTCTGAGTTAGCATTGCACAGTCCTGTCACAGGGAGCTGCTCCTCTAACCAGCATGTGCTTTTTGAGCCAGGAAAGAATTATGCTGAAGTTCTCTTGTTTTCCTTATTAACACCCTGATTCCCATTAGCCTTACTGACAGGCTATTAAACAAGATGAAAACTGGCCGTAGGACAAGTTGTTTCAGTGTCTTGCTGCCACTACCTGCCTCACACTTATTAAAATCTCTTGGGGAAAATGATCGACCTCTGTTGGCCTGGTGCCTTCCAGCCACCAGATGGAGAGAGCAGCGAGTCCAACCACATCAGTCCCAATTTCAGGGCATTGTCACTCAGGGCTCATCACACCGTCCCTGGCAGATGGGATACCAGCACCTTTGCCTGCTAACTACAAAGCAACAGAAGGGATGCCAAGCTCTCCCTTCCCTGGGATATGGCAGGCTGGCAGCTTCATCTGCCTGCTGCTGTGCTCTGTGAGTGCCTCAGCAGCAGCCCAGGATCACCACCACCCTCCTCCATCACCCAACAGCTTGGGGAGCTCTCCTGCCTGGGATTATCCACTCTGTTCCCTGCTTACAGGCCTGTTCTCCAAGCTCTCTGCTGAGCACGTGGAAGACCCGTGCCACAGCGTGCCACTGCTGTGAGAGCTCAGATGGACCCCTGGAGCTCACAACATGTTTCAGGAGCTCAGAGTTGATCTGCTGATCCTTTTGGAAGGAGAATGACAATTCATGGTTGCTACAGGCTCCTCTGGGCTGCATTAAGCTTTTCCAGGAGGGAGCTGAAGAGCTCTTCAAGAGTAACTGCAGCTCTTTCCTCAGAAGCATTTCTGTACAAGTTTGAAGACCTACGGTTTTTAAATTCCTGTTTAAGCATTACTCTTCAGAAGATTTCATCTACTCATAGGCTTTTGAACTGAAGCAGCCATCCACAGGATGGCCACTGGACATTTCTAGAGTCTTAAGACTTGGTTCATGCAAGGGAAGATGGTTATTTTCTTTCCAATTCATGGTAAAACAAACCCAAGCTAGACAGATTTCAGGGACTCTCCAGATAAAAGAACCAAGTTCCATGTGGAAAGGGTGTTTAGTGCTGCTGGGAGCATTAGCTGCTTAAAGATTTACCTCACAGCTTCCAAGGGTACTAATCTGGCTCAGATCTTAGTGCTTTCCTGCTCACCTCCAGCCAGGCAGTAAGAATCCTGCCACCAGATCATCAAATCCTCCCCAGAGCATCAAGTGCCAGGGCTTGTCCTTAATCAGGGGCTCAAAACTGCCTGTGCCATGACTTCTACCTAGCTGAGCCAAGTGGAGAGAGAGGACATGATGTGCCATGAGCAGGCTACCCAAGGCTGAGAGCAGATCCTGGTTGCTGGGAGAGGCTGTCCCCAGGTCTGCTGGAGCAGGATGAACTGGGCAATTCCTGTCTGCTGGCATGGCTTCCCTTGGCACTGCAGAGCCACTGCTGCCATGGCAGCTGCAGGCTGCTGATCCAAAGGTCCAAGCTGGAGAAGCTGCAGCCTTCCAGAAGCATGCAAAACTCCCTGCAGTGAGCATGCACGTTTTTAGCTGCTCCATGTCACTCCCCCAAACACTTTGGAAACACCTGGTTGTTGCACATCAAGGTAAGATTCTGGAAATATTCAAAAGAAGCACCTCACAAGATTTTTTGCTCTAGGTCTCTTGGCCTGCAGATCCAGCACTTCTTGGTGTCTCAAACATGTTTTACCAGATTAAGCAAGAGACTTCCCAGAACACCCAGGTGAATTCCTGCATGCCAGCTCCACGATAGGTTTAATTCCTGCATCAGTAGGTAAGGTGATTATCCCTCCAAATGTACTTTACCCTCCCACTGATTCGGGGATTTCAGGCTTGATCTTACACACCTCTAGCAAACGCAATTTTATTTAATTTCTTAAATGAACTTGAAGAACAGAAGAAAGTCAAGTTTTTGCTCCAGCAGCTTTCTGGAGCACTGCAACCAATTTTAAATTACAAGGGGGGGTCACTTTACTATCCTAGATCCAGCTGTTTAACTCCCCTTGCCTGGCTCCAGCCATCTCCTCACAGCCTCTTCTGAAGCCCAGGGGACTCCCACCACAGATTTGATCTCAGTTCATCACAGGTGACAGAACCCCTCAGGTGCTGACATCCTCTTGACACCACCAAATGCAAGAAGCCAAGCTCCCAACTTGTAAGTAATGAAATATTCATCCCATGTAACAAAGCCCAACAGCATAAACAGGCAAAGCTCCAACGCCTGCCCCAGCTGGGTGTAAATCAAAGGCTGTTAATCTCCCCCAAGTTCTCATTCACTGCTGAACACTAAGCATTAGCCTTTTACAAGTTGAGATCTCCTACAGCAATTGTTGAGCCTGTCTGTTAGCACATGGCACAGCAACAGCTTCTCCACCTACTATTAATAAACTTGATGCTGCTGAGCACCACAACTGTCCAAACAACGTGTCCATCAGCAGCCTCGTTAGCACCGAGGCTGAGACTTCTCGCTGGTGTTTTTCTAGAGCCTTGCTGAAACCATCTTAGAGAGGAGTCAGAAGCACACTGACAGGCCAAGTAGCTTTGCTTGGTACGTAAGCAAAGACACGTCCCAAGCCAGCCAACCCATCTAGCGAGATCAGAGGGAATTTGCAAACAATTAAGGAATGGTTTGCACTTGGAATCCCCGCAGACTTGCACTCGTCCAAGCGCAGCTGCCTCAAACACCCATAGACGGACTCAATTCCAACATCTCCTTTACAGAAGAAAAACATTAAGTACTCTAATCCCTAATCTGGGGATCACTTTAAGGGAATCTCACGCCATCATCAGTGACATGTTCTCTACTCTCCTACTGCAATTAACTAATGCACTGCCCCTGGTCACTAGATCACTAGCTTGGGGCCAAAAATCAGGTTTGTTTGGTATCTAATTGAGCATGTACTGGGTCACGTCTGAGATGTGACTAAATCTGGGTTAGCACAGAAAAACCTGAAACTGGGGGAAGTTTGCCCTTAAACAGGCAGACAAAGGCTTTTGTTTCGCCTGCTACACGAAGGCTTTGCTTTTGAGAGACAGTCTTGTCAGTGTTTCCTGCAGCCCAAGAACTGCTGCCTCATCATTTCAGCTTCAATTTCCAGAATTTACCATTTCTGCGCTTTTCTAGACTATACCAAACTAACCAGCAGTGCAACCAGCATGAAACGCCTAGGTGAAGATCAACCCTTCTGATTTACCAGCCCCAGCAGCTCCCAGGGCTCCAGCCCACAGGAGGGACCAGAAGGATGCAGCAGCTCAGCCTCACTGTCATTGTGCACTCAGAAAAGATGGACAAAGCCACCCCACTGCTGAGCTCCTCCCCCAGGCACGCTCCCCACCCAAAGTCAAGGGTAGGAATCACACATCTTAACATCTGGATTCTGGAGAAAAGAGTCAGGCCTCTTACTCAAAAAAATAAATAAATTTAAACAGCAGAATGAAAGTAAATTTGTCCCCATTTTCGTTCATTTTAGGCTGGGAGGAAGGACTCTGCTCATTAGATCGAGCAGCCAGGGACAAAACATTCCCACAAAGCCGTTTCATTTCCATGGGGAGAGGAGAGTTCCCCCACCTTCAATGACTGAAAGTTGCACTGACAGAAGTAGAGCCTGGCAGCCAGTAGCCATGGCAGAACATTTTATCTCAATGCCACCAGCATAAAACTGATGACCATCATTTATCGGGACAGCTTCTTCAAGTCAAGCCAAAGGTTTCAGTGGCTGAAAGACAAAGCCACCCAGAATCCAGCACAGTGACCAATCCATAGCTACTTCCCCTTGTTTTAGCTGGTTTCCAGGCTATTGCTGCCCAGCAGTGACCATCAGTAGTCAAATCAAGCCAATACTTGTGTTTTCACTCAATTTTTATTTCCCAGACAAGGCAGTTGCCATTTCTCTGCAGTCATGTGAATCTAACACTGGGGACTAAGACTCCAGTTAGATTAGTTACTTTTCCAGTAAGGAGCAGAAATTGTTGAAGGCTTTCAGCTCTATGGAAGGAACAGACAAAGACCCAACCAGAGAATGAAAGAAGGACTAAGCTGCCTCCAAACCAGTTAGCACATAAATACTCCTCACAGGATCAGCTTTGGAAGAAGCAGTCATGAGCTGCAAAGCACTGAAGCATTGAAGAATGCCTGGAAGCATCGAGGGTGCAGCAGCTACCCAGAGACAACCTCAGCCCTGCATCGCAGCTTTGCCATGGTGAGATGGAAGATGATGCCTGGATCCTATCAAGGCTGTCAATGGAGAAACATTTGGGCAGCCAGGCAAATCCTGTTCCAGTGTGCTTTGTACTGCAGTTATTCTAGTATGCATTCACTGGCAGCTCAGGAGTCTGAACAGGGCAGAAAGGCACAAGGGACAGTCCTACATGCCTCAGGCATTGACCCATCTGAGGAAAAGCTCCCTCAGGTCAGACTGGAGGCACTCTCCAATGCTTCTTTCCCTGAACCTGCCTCTGAACAGCCTGGCTGGGACACTGGCAGCCAGCTCTGGTCTGAACTAGTGTGACAGTCCTCATGGCTCTTCCCTGCCAGACTGGAATTGAGCTCCCAGCACACCACTCACCTCCACCAAAGAAAAAGCAGCACCAACAAGTTCAGCAATGCTCCACATCCAAGGACACCTCTGAGCTCAGACAAAACCACCTCCCACAAAGCAGCTGATTACTCAAGCACTAGCAGCTGGGACACACAAAAGCTTGGATTCTGTATTTTTCCTAAATATGTACCCTTGCACACAACTTCTGTGCTTGGTTTACTTGACATGAAGCTGCTCCAAATAGAAGCTCAAGAGTTCAGTCATAGAGTTGGTGCATTAGGCCCTGCCAGATGTGTCACCATCCATGGAGGTTTCTCCAGATGTCAGGCCATGGCTACCACTCTCCTCCCCAGCCCCTGCTCCATCAGCTGCACCCTGAGCCATGTTTCTCCTTCTGTCCTCAAGAGCAACAGCTAGTAGATCCAATTCCCAGCTACAAGCCTGCAGAGGTAGTAGAAACATCAGGCTCTGAAAAATCCTGGTCCTTAGGATTGTGATCTTGGGGTCAGTCACCAGCCTGGGAACAAAACCCAGAGTGCTGATAGGCTAATGGGGACCTTCAGGTCACTTTTACTCCACCTCCCTGATCCTAAGCTTAGCAAAGCTGAGGCTGCTTATTCCTACTTGGAAAACCAAGCTGAGCACACCTTTGAGCACCACTAATGCTACTGGCCCAGGCACAAGAAAAGTGGTTCAGTAATACACACGAAGAAGACATGAAGAAGAGGAAAAAATATGGTGGGGATCCTCAAATTAAGGAAAATCTTCATTCTACCAGCTGTAGAAGCTGAGGAAGAATGATGTTTTTCATATTCCTGATCAGAAACCAAATCCCTGCTGCAGGAGGCAGAGAGCTACACCACAGTTATGTGGACAACCCTCTTGAAAGCACTGTCCAGAACATCCATGAGAACCACTAAAAGGATGCCAAAGACATCATCCACTTGCCAAGAACAGTGTATATGACCTTAGATGCTGAAGTTTTCAATCCACAAAACATTTCTGGAGTTGAAGTTGTGTGCTTGTCCCTAAATTGGGACAACACTGTTCCTGAGTATTCCAGCAAGCCCAAGTACACATCATCAGTGCCCAAAGAGTTTATTCTGGACAACAACTTTGAGATCAACTGGTGAACACAGCTGGGGCAGATAGGGCTTATCCACTGACATTATGAAGCTTATTTGGTGTACTGACACAATTAAATCTCCTGTGAACCAGACACGTTTTTACACAAGAAGTAGGAACTAAAGGTGGTTGAAAAAAATTTAATAGATCAAGACAACTCACACCAATCTTTTTGTACATTCATGGTTAGACATCATCCAAGAGATTTACTGGATAAGCCAAAATAATCCAGGGGTTCATGGAGAACCCTTGCCCAAGTTTTACTGTCTATGCCCCAGGTATAATTCAACTGCTATATTCTCCATTACAGTATCAATATTGTTTTTGTTTAGTTCAAGAACAGCTATTCTGGGTTGAATCCATCCTGGCTATTACACTTGGCCAACTAAGCAACCCATGGTCTTGTAAGTCAGTGACTCTTCCTAAATGGACTAAATAAGAACTCACAGGAGCTCAAAAAGGAATTTTTAAGAGCTCGAACTGCTGAAGACTGGTGAGTTACTGTGAGCAGTGTCCACTGCAGCTGCATACAGGGCACTTTGCTGCCTATCTGGGGCTTAGGTGCAGATGTGATTCAGGCTACTGCTACAAGGTCCCAAGGCTGAGTTACACAGAGACAGCCCCACGCTGTGAACAAGGTCACGTGGGCAGAGCTCCTGACTGCCACCATCCTGTCCTGGCCCCATGGACCTCCAGGAAGGGAGCCCTGCTCATGAGTCAGGCTGTCTCCAATCCCTACCACCACTGCCTCCACCAGTGGTCTGGAGACAGCATTCAAGCTGCCTGCACAAGAGCATCAATGCTGCCATTAGATGCCAACAGCTAATGACTGCACCATCCACCTCGGCACTGGGAATGGTTTCTCCAAAGCCTTCCCCAGCCCCCCTGGGAAGTGCTACTACAGCAGCTCACACTCCTTGCTCCCCTCCCACCATCACAGATGGCCTGCCCAGCACTCCTCCTGGAGAAGCCTTTCCACACCACCCTTTTGTCTGTGTACACTGCGAGCAGAAAACAGCTAATCATCCCTGCTCTGCCTCCTGGGGACTCTCCAGACAGGATGGATTTGTGTTACTACCCCTTTTTCCAAGGGTGAGCCTGCTGTCTGTGTGAAACCTTGCTATCAGCAGTGATATACTGGATGTGGGGGATGATAACCTGCCCAGCTGGTGACCATCACGGGAGAAGCCCACATACCCAGTGCCAGGGAAAGCCTGCAATTCCCCATCCTCACGCTCCTCCTCCACCCACAATGGCCATTTACTGCACCAAGTTGTGGTGTCTAAAGCCTGGAGCAGCCATCTGCTTTCCAGCACTCCAACATTCCCCCCTGCACACCCACACTTGGTGGTCCTTGCACACAGCACAGCCACGGCCCTGCTGCAGAGGTTGGGCCCTCCAAAGTCAAGCAGTCAGGTGCTCCCCTCACAGGGGACTGCCCCACACCTACACCGTACATAGGTGCAGTGCAATAATTCTCCCTGCACGCTTTTAAAAGATGGCTTATTTCCTGAATAAGCTACTGCAATCATCTTGTTCATTCACCTGCACATCCTCTCAGCACAGAGGTCTGTGGGGAGGCAGGTGCTCTGCTCCCTGGGCAGTGCTGGCCAGGGGCTTGGCAGGGCTCCCACCTCCGGAAAGCCTCCAGCAGCTCTCCCCAGCTAATGGATATCGATCCCCAGCCCTGGCATGGGCTCGGACACTAAAGCTCTTCCCGAAGCTGAACCACACAAAAATGGATCTTGCTCCAGCCACCAGCACTGTGCTAAGTGAAACTCCAGCAAGCCCAAGGCCAATGTCTGACCACTGACCACCCTGGGGACCAGGAGAGAGCTTTCCTGTCCCCCAACACCTGACAGGGCTGATGGTACCCCCAGACAATGCTGAGGTGACAAGAGACATGACCAAGGTCATGAAGACATACCCTGGATAGATGGGCCCAGCCTTGCACCCTTCCTGGGTGTGGCACCACCTTCTGCTTCCTCTGGTAGGTGAGGGGACCACTTGCTGTGTTTTCAGAGACACCCCCCGCAATAAAACTGCCCCTTTTGGGAGCTGAAAGAACAATCCTGTTCCTGCAACAGCAATATAATTGCAGGTAGCAATTAGGGGCACTGGCAGATAGAACTTACAAGAAGGAAGGAGCTAGAAGTTATTACATATAAATATTATTTTTGAGAAACTATGGCGATCCCAGACATCACTGGATGAATCAGCAGACAGCAAGAACCCCAGCACACCATTTCCATTTTAAACCATTAACACAGCCATTCAGCACGGGTTCCCAAGCAGAGAGGGCTGAGGCTGAACAACCCACCCAGCTGCCCCATGCGAGGCAGACACCAAAATGCAACGGTGAGATGAAGCTGCAGGAAAACGAGCCTCTTTTCTGCCCATCATTGCCACCACGGGTTTGAAAGGAGAACCATGCAGCATTTCTCAGCGGGGTGCTAGGGAGGGCTCGGTTTGGAGGGCAGGATGGCTCTGCATCACCTTCGCTAGGCGCAGCCCGCATGCTCTCTGCTACCGCCTGGGTGCATTGCAGCTTGGACCATGGCATATGACATCACTAGGCGTTGCTACGGAAATGAGTGCGAGGTCATCAGCCTCCCGCACAACCGGGGCTGGGGGCTGGGCAGCGCAGGCGACGGGGATAACCGGCTGTGACACGGCTGTGACATGGCTGTGACATGGCCGTGGCCGCCGCACCGGCCGTGCCGGAGTTGGGGCAGCGCGGTGCGAGAGGGAAGAACAAAGCTCTGCCTTTTGTTTGCCGGCGAAGGGAGGCGGCAGCGCTCCCGCTGGGGATCGCTTCCTTACGGCCAAACTACTCGGCAGCTGATAAGAGGCGTTAGCCCGGTTACTGTTTCACCAGGGCCCGTAAGGGCTGGAAGGAAAAATCACATATATATGAGCTCTTAACAACACCTGGGGTTCAAGCACCCAGCCCGGGGAAGCAGGATAAGAGAAATTCACAGTGCAACATGGCTGTGAGTCCGGGCATATCCCTGCCGGCTTTGTCACGGCGGCTGTATTATCCGTAGGAAATGAGCTGTAGGATCTGCTCACACAGCAGGCTTTGCTTTAAAATGAATAGATGCCGCTATCAGAAAATGGTATAAAAGCCACAGTGCAGCAGAGGGACAGCCCGGCTGGTTTAATGTGATAATATCTCGTTCCGATTATCCGTATTTCATTTCTTGATAAGGCATCTCCTCCCTCCCCGGGCTCGGGCTGTGACAGTTTTGTCTGTTTGATAAATGCAAGGTTATTGACAAAATGGTGCAATATGGGCAAACAGAGCTGCACCCACGGCAGACTGCGACATTCCCAGATCGGCATTCACTTTTCATCAGCCGGGGAGGACACCCCAGCTCCCAGCAAAGGTTCAGACCTGACTAAGAAGACAAACATAAAGAACAGTTTTCCCCTTTAAAGCACCCCCTCCCTCCCTCCACCCAGTCTAGCCTCTCTGCAATATGACAAATGCAGAATCTTCTGGAATGACTTGATCCTGCCTCCCACGATTGCTTTGTTTGCAAGATCAGATCAGAGATATGTTTTTTTTTCCCTTCTTATATTGTCAAAATGTCAGTATTGAAGGGGAGCGTTCAGTGTCACAAATCAGATCAGCCTGCTATATGCAGAGTCTTTATTTTAAGAGCGTGAAATGAATACAACATGACTCAATTCATAAATCTCCAACCAAGAGCAGTAAAAATAAGAGCTTTGACAGTGAAAGGGCTCCTGATCTTTGGGGTCAGGGGCACACACCAGCACCGGCGACCACGCGTGGGAAGGGATGCACGGCCAGGGATTTCGGCAGCGGGGAGAGGTGTGCACGCAACCCCCCCACACCGGATCCCCCCGTGCCTCGCCCCGCGGGCTCCGAGCCGATGTGACCCCCCCGGGCAGCGCCGCACCCCGGGCTGGCTCCT
>VXBR01004773.1:0-18112 GCA_013400215.1 Cisticola juncidis | reverse complement strand
GCCCGCTCCCCACCCCCGTCCGCCAGCCGCAAGCCGCCACCTGCGTGGCACGACGCGGGGGGACCCGGGCTCCACAGGGGGTCCGGTGTCCCCTGCTGACCCTCCAAGGGCGTGGGGTGAGCCCCCGGGTTCTGGGGTAACCCCTGGGGACGTGGGGGCAACCCCCTGGGGGTGTGGGGCAAACCCCTGGCTCTGGGTTGTGGGGTAACCCCTGGGGAGCATGGGGTGACAGTGGGGATGTCAGCTGAGCCCCTGGGGACACAGGATGAGTCCTGGTGATGTGGGGTGACACATGGGGTGATTCCCCAGCAGCAGGGGGTGAGCACTGTGTGCTAGAGCAGTCCCTGGAGATGTGGGATGAACCTTTGAGCATCATGGGGTGAACACCCTGTGAGCCTGGAGAAACCCTGGGGATGTGGTGTGAGCCCTGGGGATGTGAGACAATTCCTGGGGTGTGGATTGGGCACTTGGAACATAGGGTGACCTTTGGGGGCATGGAAGGAGCCCTGGGGGTATGGGGTGAGCCCTGGGGACATGGGGTGAGCCCTGGGGACATGGGGTGAGCCCTGGGGATATGGAGTTACTCCTGCAGGGATGTGGAGCCCCGTGCAGGACTAGCAGCAGCTGCACACTTACTTTCCTGCTCAATGGTCAGCAGCGTGGTGGTGACCACCTCGGTGGCCTGAGAGGGCTGGTCCCTGCTGTCTGTCACTGCTGGGACAAGCGTGGGGACATGTGGGCATTGGGGGATCCAGATCCAGAACCCGCTGCCCCCCTCCAGTTGGTGCCAGTGCCCACCAGCACCATGGCTGCCGCATGGCAAGACCCTGCCATGGGCAATGTCACCCCCCAAGCATCACCCACCCCATGGCAGGACCCCAGGGTGGCCAGGCTGGGTCACAAGAGGACACAGAGGGCACAGCTTCCCCCCCAGATAACTGAGTGCCAACCTCCTACCTGTGGCCGTGGCTGTGAGCGTCTCCTCGGAGTCCATGGCCACCGAGGTGGTGAAGGATGTGATGGTGGATGTGTCCAGTCCTGTGGTGACACAGAGGGATAGAGGTGACATCTAGGAGATTTATCATCAGGATTCATTACCTTTTATGCTTCATTATCCCCTGCCCCTCTGAGCAAGGTCTGCCATCGACTCTGTGCCCAGAGGAGGTGCCAGAGGGGATGGGATTGTTTAGGAAGGAAAGGACCAGCCTGAAAAAATTGTCCCTTTTGTCCTACATCATCCCCTTTGTCCATTAATAGTGGGAAAGGGAAAGCACTGGCACTTACTGCTCCTGTCATTAGCCATGATAATGAGGGAATTCAGGGGGATTATTAACATTATAAACAATAATCAGTGGAGAATGGCAGGAATACATCATTTCAGGAGGGGAAGGGGAGGCAGGCTGGGCCTGGCACCATGCCTGGCCCCTGGCAGCAGCTCCCTCCTTCCGGACACGGGCAGCTTGTTTTGCATCCAGCAGAGCAGGGAAGTGGCAGAGGGAAATGACAGAGGGAGATGGCAGAGGGAGATGGCAGAGGGAGATGGCAGGGTGGCAGATACATTTCCCCTGCAAATCACCACCCTGGCTGTGCTCTGGGCTCTTGGTGTGAGGTTGCTACTCCAGAGCAACAGGATGAGGGCAGATAAGGAGCAAGGATGCTCCCACAGCACAGAGCCCAGTCCTTGCCCAGCCTTGGGCATCTCAGCGTCTCTCTGAGGCCATTTCTGTCTGGAGAACAGGATGTCCCAGGGTTTTTCCCCACCCTGAGGGCAGTACCTGTGCAGATGACCCCAGCATCCTCGTGGTGACCGCAGTTATGGATGCCCCAGCCCAGGCTGTAGCAGGCAGACAGGAAGGGCTCACTGCCATCGCAGTTGACATTATCCAGGAGGATTCGTCCTGTTCCATAGCCAAAATAGGCATTGCTCTTGTAATCCAGGGCTTGCCCACAGCCCAGCTGCTTGCAGACCACGCTGGCATCGCTCAGGCCCCAGTCGTCGTCGCAGACGGTGCCCCAGGTCCCGCGGTAGAAGATCTCCACCCGGCCCTGGCAGGTGTCAGGGCCGCTCACCAGGCGGATGCTGCCGTCACCTGCAGGGTGGCACCGTGAGGTGAGAAGGGTGTGGGGTCCCTGCAGGTGGCACAGCGATGCCACTGTGCCCAGGTCCTGCCGTGCCCGTGATGGCAAAGGAAATGAGTGAGAAAGAGCAGGGAAGGGGCAAAGCTTTAGAGCAACAGGGCTTGGGAACATCTGGGATAGAGTGTGGCCATAGGCAGCACAATGATGGGTCTGGGGTCTGCACCTCAGGGATGGAGGGTTGGGAGGCCTCAAGAGGGGCAGGAGGTGACAGTAGGGGACACTGTGCTCAGGCAGGATGTTCCCCCCTGCAATGACAGCTGAGCAGCTTACTTTCCCCATCCTGTACCGGGGCCGTGAGGGTCCTGGTGGTCGGTCCTTCGCTGACTTGTGTGGGTGAGAACTCTGCAAAGGGAAGCAGAGAGGTAGCACCTGCTGCTGCTGCTCCACCTCGAGGCTGGAGGGATCCTTCCCACCCCACTGCTCCAGGAGGGTCTGCACCAAACTAACCCCAGCTGAAAACAGAGGGGTTTGCAGCTGCACCACCCTGCCCAGAGCTCTCTGCCAACACCTCCAGCCTCTCTTCTGCCCTCAGACCCAGCTCCCCACCTCCTTTTTCACTCCTTCCACCTCTCCTCTCCAACAATGCTATGATTCAGTTTCTTGCTCAATCCACAACTTCTCTGGTTGCTGTTGGTACGACCTACCAGCCAGCCCAGCATCCCTGCCTTTCCACCCCTCCTTTTGCAAGCCCTGCTTCTGCAGGGGATTCACGGAGCAGCTGCTGCAGGTCTGCACAGCCTCATTTTCACAGCTCACTGATGCCTGGCTGATGAGCAAACCTTGCACAGCGAGGGAGGAACGTGTGCAGGGTACATAAGGGTCGTCACAGAGCTGTTCCACTTTCACTTGCCAAGTTCAAACACTTTCCACTGCTTTTCTCACCTTTAGGAACATCTCCTACTGAGAAGCTCAGCAATTTAAAGAAACACAAGTCAAAAGGGGAATGAGCAGTTGGGCAGCAACTGGCTCCGAGGCAGGAGCGTGGGTGGGCATGTGCTCTTTCCCCAGGGATCACACTGGAGAGGGCGCAAAGTCCCTGAGCTGGGAGTGACAAGGAACACAAAACAGGCTGGTCACCTTATGGAGCACCAGCCTGTGGAGCTGGGAGGTGACCTGGATTGAGGAGAGTGGTGAAAGGAGGATGCAGAGGGTGTTTGGCTGACCCAGGTCACAGGAACAGGCTCTGAGATAAGACTTGTGCTCCACCAAGGCCCCTGCAGCCCCCAAGTCTTGCCCTCCACAGGAACCCCCTGCTCTCCTCACCCCTCAAGGACCCCAGCCTTGTTACCATTGCACACAACAGCCACATCCTCGTAGTGGTAGCAGTTGTGGATGCCCCAGCCGTGGCTCCAGCACTGGCTCAGGGCTGCCTCCCAGCCCTTGCAGTCCACGTTGTCCAGGAGGATGGGCCCGCTGCCCTGGCCGAAGGTCATGGCGGGCGGGAGGGTGATGGCGTGGCCACAGCCCAGCTGGCGACACACCACGTTGGCATCCACGATGTCCCAGTCATCGTCACACACCGTGCCCCAGGAGCCGTTGTACAGGATCTCCACTCGCCCCTGGCACCGGCTGGGCCCGTTGGCCAGGCGGATCTCTGGGAGGTGGGAACACAGAGGGCCCTCAGCAAAATCTACAGCAAACTGCAGCAAATCTACACCAAACTCCTGCTCTTTAAATAAAATCCTGCCCCTTCTCTGTAGCACAACGCAGTTGTGGGCTTGGTGCTGCCCAGCTGCTGGTGGGATGTGGGCTCCCCTTGATTTGCTGGCAGCAGTGGCTGTGGGGACACAGAATGAGATGCACCATCACCAGGTCAGGCTGGATGGGGCTTTGGACAGCCTGCTCTAGTGGAAGGTGTCCCTGGCCACGGCAGGGGGTGGAATGGGGTGGTTTTTAAGGTCCCTTCTGGTGCCTTAAGTTTTAGCTTTCATATTTTTCAGATTCTGTGCTGCTTAGGTGTGTAGTTCTGAGCCTCATATTAAGTGCCAGTAAGTTCTCTTCACAGAGCAGGGACACAAAACAAATCCTGTTCCTGCTGAGGACCAAGGACAACTTTCAGACCCAACAGCACAAACAAGGGTGGCTGGAGGGAGGAACAAGAAGGATGGGACCTCACAACCTGGAGCTGGAATTGGACAATTAAACCCCAATGTGCAAATGGAGCAAAACTTATAAAAATGTAAGATCTCATGACTGGTCAGCCATTTTGTGACCATTAGTCCACCTTGGGTGTCGCCCTGGCCAGGCTCTTGTCCTGCCCAAGGTGGATCCTGGGGGCCTCTCAATGAATATCTACTTTATTCTCTAGCTCTGTCCAGTCTCTGTTTCAGGTCAGCCTTCCCAAGGCATCAATTTCCAACCTGAACCATTCTGTAGCTCTGTGATGCTCCCATCATCTCGCCTGCTAATGGGCAAAAACCCAACGGGAGAAGGGAAAAGCAGACACATGGCACCACATGTTGACTTACAATAGGTGGCAAGTGACAACATGCAATTAGCAAATTGTAATTAGCCTCAATGAATGCATCCAGAGCTGGTCCCACATGGGAGATGGTGGGATGGAGATGATCTCTCAAGCTGCTGGCCATGGGGAGCAGGCATGGAAGTGCCCAGGGTCCACCACATCAAGGGAATTATTTATTGTGTGTGATGCATGACACAGGGACAGGGAGTCAGCAGGAGGTGGCAAAATTCTCCTCTCAGGATAATTATTGAAATAGGGATAATAAAAAAAAATTATTTCTTTTCTGTCAAAGAGGTTTAGTGTTTTCTCGAAGCTTTTTGTTCCAAACCATTATCTTTAATTTAAATTCCCCAAATCCCTTCTTTTACCTAAAAAAATGCATTTTTCAACTACAAAACTTCCTGGAGAAAAGTGACTTTAAGAGAAGAATCTCACCTGGGAATGGCAACAGCTCAGGCTCAGAGGTGGTGCCTGCAAGGGAGAAGAGAAAGGATCAGCTCTCCCCAGAGAGGAGGAGGTGCAGCTTGGGGAGTGATGGCAGCAGGGATGGGATGGGTGTGGTGGGGACTGGCAGGACCTAGCAGCCCTTGGACACTTCTCTTTCCTGCAAAGTCCTGGTGTTTGTAGGGGAAAAAATGAACTCCCTTCCCCAGGGCATCACTTCATCTGCTTCACAGGTGGGGAAACTGAGGCAGCATATGAGTAACTGTGACTCTGGTGGGAGTGTGCTTGAAGAAGAAGGTGACACGTGTGACCCTGATGAGCCCAGTGGCCAGCAGAAGCCACTCCAGGTGGGTCCTGTCTTGGGCCAGGTCTTGGGACCTTTTTGTCTGTCCCTGGCTCCATTGCTGCCTTGCTGTGGGCCCTGGGCAGCTCCTGCATCCTCCTGCCCCATTACCCCCGTGGAAAACTTGGGTGGTGAGATGGGAAAAAGAAAATCAATCCTGCTCAGCTTGAGAAACCCACTGGAGATCTCTTGATAGAAGATGTTGCACCCTATATGCNGCTGGAGCCCAGCACAGACCTCCTTGGGCATCCGAGGTGTCCTGGGCTTGAGGCTCTGGCTGCACAACCCTCTCCCATGGGTGACACCTTCCAAAATCCTTCCAAACCTACTGGAAGGTGTCACTGCCCACAGCAGGGGGTTTGGAACGAGACAAGCTTTAAGGTCGCTTCCAACCCAAACCATTCCATGATTTTATGATGCCTCCGTGCTGATTACACCACCCAAGGAGGGATCAACACCCCTGGTGCCTCCGTGGCCTCTTTTCCTCCCACTGCCTCGGACCAGCCCTGTCCTGCTTCACGCCCAGCCCACCAGCAGTGACAGGAAGGTGGATCCCAGCCCTCCGGGGGCGGATGTCACCGCCGAGAGAAGCAGTGTGAACCCGGGGGGACAGCGAGCACATGAACCCACCTCCCTTTTCCTTGCTAGGACGTTGCCTGGGAGACCATTAAGTCAGGCAGAAATCAGGGCTGTCAGAGAAAGACCTAGAAGCCCCAAGAGAAAGGAGAATAAGGCAACTGTCAGGCTGCATCCATGACTTAGCAGGGATGCTGGGATGAACAGCAGAGAGGTCAGTGCTCCTGCCCTACCCATCTGGACCAGGCATGGAAAGGGATGCTGTGATTCCAGCAAGAATTGGGGATTAAACAGGTGAGACCACAGCAGCTCAGAGGCTCTGCAGGAGAGAGCAGGGAAGGATACAGCAGCCCCGTGGGCTGGACAGCAGGGTAGACGTAATTCAGCTCACTCTTGCACCAAAAAATGGGGAGACGCGAGGGTCTTTTCAGGAAGAGTGTTTGATCCTGGTTTGTATTGATTTTTAACACCTAGTCCACTCCAGTGCTGAAAAAGCAGTGGATGAAAAGGACATTGATAAATATTCATCTCCCTTTAAGTCAAAATCAAAGCTCTGAAATATTCATTTAAGGGCATCCTCCAGCAAAGTCAGGAGAGATCTGAAAAGAATATGCCTGGTTTGTCTACAATAATGAGGAACGAGGGGAAAACTGTCTTTTTTGAGAAGAGACAGAGCCCTCCATGTTTCTCTGATCCAGCTTCACAAAGCCAAAAGAAAAAGGGAAACTGCTCGAGTAAACACCGCTGCTGAACAAAACCACCAAAAGGAAGGACAAATCGCCCTTCGTTAGCGACTAATCTGTGTGCATTAATGAAGAGAACCAGGAGAGCCAGGCTATGCAGGGGACAGCGACAGAGTCACCAGGGTCTCCCCAGGGTCCCCACACCCGGAGTGTGAGCGCAGATGCTGCTGCAGCATCCCGAGGGGAAAGGGAAGCACCAGCTGAGGCGCTGGGAAGGTAAAACCCAATTTTACTCAATTAGGATGTCTGACTACACCTGAATTCCCAGTTTTCTGGCTGGCTGTGCCTTGGCGCGGGTTTGTTGAGGCAGGAATGCTTCCTCCAGTGCCTGGCTGTAATTACATGGATGGAGTCACGCTGGGATAGCTATGCTGCCACAGCACTGCTGTGGGTCCATGTTCCAGGGCAGAAATGGCTTTTCCCAGGTCTATTTAAAAGCTTCCCGTCCTGGCTGGACAGTGCCTGCCAGGAGTGAGTAGGGACCATTGTCCTCAGGGGATGGGTGCTCATTCCACCCGTTTCCTTGGCAGGAATGGTCTCACAGGTCCTGGGGAGCAACTCCACGAACATCCCTTGGCCATCAGCATCTTCCCATGGGTGCTGCCCGCTCTGGCAGAACTCTTCTGTCACCAGTGCTGGCAGCTGCCTGCCCTGTTCCCCTGCCTGTCCTGAGTGCTGGGCTTGCCATCACAGCCAGGGCATGGTGGGACATAAGAGCTGAACTTTCTCCCTCCATCCCTGTGCACCCTCTGCGCTGCAGGAGGACACCACAATAATCCTGTGCTGGAGAAAATCTCCCCACAAATCTGAGAGCTGCAGAGGGATCACGGGTGCCTCAAACCCCTCCCACTGCCCTGGCAGGAGCTCACCGGCGGGGCTGAAGAGGACGAGGAGGATGAGGAGCGTGGCTGGCATCAAGGAAAGAGGCAGCACCTCGATGTCCGACCTCCTTGTGCCGTGCTGGGTGTCTGGACAGGGACTGAGTGTCATTGCTGCTTGTCAGGTGAATTTCCAGAGGACACTTCCCTGAAACATACGGACAGCACTGTTAGTGGTGGTGGCCAGGAGAGCCTGTGGTCACCAAGGGCCATGCAGGTCTTGTGAACATGTCCCTCCTCAGTATTTCCAGGAAAAGGGACCAGGAGACACATGAAAAGTAATTCCAGCTGAGTTCATTGAGAACAAGGGATTTTTTTTTTTTTTTTGAGTGGCAAGATGAAGCTGAAGGGCCGCATCCCACCTGCGAGATAAAACTCAGCAACAGGGAACGTCAGCAGAAAATGAGGAAGAGATTAAATGTCTTAAGATTCCATTTCCCCTCCATTCACTGCTCGCTGCCGCAGGGGTGGATTTCCAGCTCTGCTCGCCCGCAGGCTGCCCGGGCGGGGGACGGGTGCTGGTCCTGGTGACCGGGACACCCCTGGGTGCCCAGATCCCGTCCCGCGGTGCCAGCAGCCGCTGTGGCAGCAGCGTGCGCTGGGGGAGCAGTGCCATCGTGAGGATGCTCCCGGCTCCTAAGCCGGGCTGTCAGGCTCAGCTCAGAGGAGCCCTAATTAGTCCCAAATTAGTCCCTGCAGCCCGCACGGGGCACACCAACTCCTGAAGGGATGAGCAATGAGTGCTGCCGCTTCAGGCATCTACTGGAGGTCAGAAACTCGGGAAAGGTCATTGAAATCCATAGTATCAGTGGCTAAACCCTCCTTCCCATGGAAACCTCTCATCCAGCCTTTTGCTGCTCCTGGTTTTCCCACGTGGAGGAGTGGGATGAGAAGGGCTCCGTGTGCTGATGTCTACCCAGCCAAGGCCCCTCCAGAGCAAGGGCTGGGGGAGGCTCCAGAGACTCAGACCAAGGCTTGGACTTGGTTTCCTGCACTAGGGACAGATGATGCTGCACCAAAGGGTTTTCTGTGCACCAGCAAGGGGTGATGGAGGTGCAGGAAGGAGCCCGCGGGGATGGGACACAGCCCAGATCTCTCTGATCCCCGCTCGACTCCTGCTGACCAAGCCTCGGGAGGAGACTCACCAGCGGACAGACAGCTCAGTGATGGGCGCTGAAAACCAATCCACTCGCTGAGGTGGTGGCTTTCAATACTCCATTCATCCCTCCCCAAGCACCGAATAATGTCGCCTTTTGTCCCACGGGCCCTCCCCTCTCTCCGGCGGGGCAGGGCTGACAGACGGCCCCTCCGCCGCCCTGCCCTGGCCAAACCCCGGCATCGCGTCCTGCTCGCAGGGACGTTGTCATCGCCGGCCACTTTTGTGCCGGAGCCAGCGCGTTCCTGCTCCCTGGCAGGGTGGCAGCGGGCATTAACCACTGCGGTGCTGTGCTACGGCTGACCCCAAGGAGGGAGAACACAACTTTCCTTCTCTGTCTGTCCTTCTCCAACTGCTTCTCCATCCTCATCCCAACACTCAGGATTCAGCTGAGAACTGAACCCCCTTCCTTAAACCTGGGCTGGGGATCTTTCAGAATCCCTACAGATTAAAATTTGCTTTTAAGCCATAATTAGTCATTATGGCACCGTAGCAAAACCCAGCGGCCCTTTTGACATCTCTCAGGGAAGCTGTGGCTGCCCCTGGATCCCTGGAAGTGTCCAAGGCCAGGCTGGACGGGGCTTGGAGCAACCTGGGATAGTGGAAGATGTCCCTGCCCATGGCAGGGGGATGGAATGGGATGAGCTTTAAAGTCCAACCCAAACCATTCCATGATTTTGTGGTGATTCTATGATTTAAAGCATTGCTGAGTGTGGGTTTATGGAAGTCCCTTCACACCAAGGTTTTCAAGCTGTCAGGTGTCCTGAGAAGATGCCCCCCCACCATCGACCCAGTGGAAGAAGCAGCAAATCCTCCATCACCCCCATCCTGCACAAGCACTGACACCAGGGATGGTACAGAACTCACAGGGGAGGGTCAGGGCTTTAACAGAAAGTCTCTGCTTTCACCCCAAATACCACACCACAGCAGACACACTGTGCCCAGCCAGCTCTTTGCCCTCAGTGAAAACTGCTTCTCCCACAGGTCCTTTCATCCCTTTTGGTCCTCTTTGTACCCCTTCACCACAGCTAAAGTGAACCCCAGTTCTCTATCACTTCTGCCACTTTTTAACTATTCAAACAACTTCAGGAGAAATCACAGTTTTTCAATTGCCACCACCCTACCAGATCATTATTTGTAATTACCACCCTGACCTAAAAAAAAAGCATAATAAATCCACATACCTGTTTGGTATTTTCTCTCCAGTATAAAGATGGGTGTATCGAATCCCAGAAATATCAGTCCTCTTTTGAAATAAACAAATGAGCTGGCTAGTTAGTTATAAAATATTTAAAAAATAACGTTTGAAATTAATATTCCTGGTAAGATCTGATGGGAATAACGCAGGAATTTTTTCTTTAGGTGAGATCTTGCTTAGTAAATTAAAAAAAAAAAAAAAAGGGGGGGGAAGAAAATGGATCTCATCCATCAACGGAACAGCTCCAGCCTGTCATCTCTTCGCACTTTTGGGGCTGCAGCTGCTGGGTCACAGCAGGATGGCAGCCCTGCAACCCATCCTGGGACAGATCATCCCCAAAGCAAAGAAGGAGAAGGAGCAGGAGAAGGGGGAAGAAGAAGCAGAAGGAGGAGAAAGAGGAGAAAGAGGGAAGACCGCTAAGGAGACATGGTGAGGAGGGAATGGCTCGGGTTTCAGGGAGGCAGGCAGAGACACATCCTTAAATTGGGTGCTGGCAGAGCCTGGGCTACGCCTCGAGGGGAAGGAAGAAGCTTTTTCAGAAGATTTGGGCTTTTCAGCTCCTTCCCACCTCCCTCCTCGGCTGTCTGAGAGCCCACCTGTAAAGGAAGTCAGCAATAACCACCTGGCTGGAAATACTGTCGGTGCCTGAGCCAGCACTGGGATGCAGCAGGAGGGATGGTCCTGACCTCCTTCCCTGCCTGGGAGCTTGGAGACCTGTTCCTTGGGCAAACCATGGTCTTCCCTGCCTGTTCCTAGGCAAGAAATTACCTTTAGAGGTCCCTTTTTACAGGATTTTTCCTGTCTGACCACCCAAGGCATCTCTGCTGAGGACAATGGAGGGACCTGACCTATCCCTGTGCTCTCAGCCTGTGGTGAGGGATGTCCTGTGGCTGGAAACCTTCCCCATCCACCTCCACTACCTCCTGCTCTACACATTCATGTTGTCTCCTCCCTGTAATCTCTTTGTTTTAAAAAGAATAGTGTATATTTAATAATTTTTAACTATTACAGCTTTTTAACCATTTTAACCATCGTTGCAAGTAAAAGCCAGATAATATGAGACTCTTGGGTCTCAGCAGCCTTGAAGACCACAGAAAAGGAACCTTCAAACATGCTGGGTTTCCCAGCCTTATGAATTCTTAAGTTCCCCAGCAGTTTTAGGAGCTTGGTGTGCTTCTGGCTTTGAACAAGTTGATTTTATGAGCCACAGGATTCCTGCCCTCATTCTCACGGGAGGCAGAATTTGCCTTGTGGCTCTGCTGCTGGATTTTTCACTTGCTCCTATGCAAAGTCCACATCTCTAAATGCCCTGAAAAGCCTGGGTTTTGTATTTTAGCTCTGCACAAAGACAGCTCTGGCTACAACTGTCACCAACTGCTTCTGCTGTTCCTTTCTTGCAGGGATTTAGTAATTAGCAATTAGGCACTTTTATTTCCCAGTAGCAGCAAAGTTCTAATTAACCAGATCATGAGCACAAGTTTCAAAGGTGCCTTTTAAGTCTGTTTTGCCTAAACTTTGACAAACTCCCCACTGTGCTGGCTGTCTGCCAGGGTCTATGGATTAGGAATCATCAGCTCCAGTATAAATCCACATCCAGGTTTTGCAGACCAGGAGCACAATGTGGACATGCAGGGATGAGATGCTCTCCACCCTGTGCAGGATTTCTCTGGGTGTTTGGGGCAGCATCTCAGCCTTTTTCCATGCCTACATCATTCCTGCATGTGCTTTGAGTGGCTTGGCAGTGTCAGGCTAGGGGATTACGCTGCTCTGAGGAAAAGAAAACACAACCAGCCTTATTCAGGGAGCAGCCACAACATAAGAAAGGCTAATTATAAAATTCCACAGGACAGCAAGGCTGTTCTCTTGTGTGCCAGGAAAAAAAGAAGCTCTTTTTATGCTTCTTGATGGTCCTGCTGCCTAGTCAGGCAGGGACACTCTGGGACACTCCAGAGATGCCCATGGGAGAGAAGCTTCTCAGGGCCATCCCCACATCCACTCAGCAGCTGTCACATGCCACGAGCAGCATCTGCCACAGCTTCCTGTGGCAGTGGGTGGCATCTCCTGCAGACCTCTTCTCTGGCAGTTTGGACATGGTGGAAACAAGTGGCTCATGAAACTGCAGAAAACACAACAGAACAAAAACCAAAACCCAAAACCGAAACAAAAACCAAAATCAAAAATACAAACAGATTTCCCTTTTTGATTAACTGGGAAAATACAGAGAGGAGAGATAAACTCATTTGTCCAGGCTCTACCATGGCCAGGAAATGCATTGGGGGTTTAAAGAAGAGCCTGGTGCTGTATGAAAGAGCCGTAAGCTGAAACAAAAGACATCTTCTTGCTGCCAGGAGGGAAACACAGGGCTAAAACCACCAGTTGCTGTTTAGAGCCTTGGCTGATGTATAAAGAATGACAGGATTCTCCTGGTGATTGCTGTGCTAAAACACTGGGTGTTTAGGGGGTTCCTGCTGCTGTTTTCACTTTAGGGAGCATTGGCATGAAAAATGCTGCATCTACAGCAGGATGGAGCCTCCCCTCCTTCCTCTGCTCCTTCTGCTGCTCCAGGGCACAGCCAGTGATGGGATCCTGCAGTGTGGGGTCCGGGGAGCTCTCAGCCCCAAACCAGCCTGTGCCCAGCAGCCTTTGAAGGAGGGAAAAATGTAAATCCAGTCCAAGACCATTTCGGTTCTCTGTCCTGACATCAAGCCCCGCCTCGGTGCAGCTGGAGCTGTGCTATTTGTGAATCACGAGCCAATTTTAAGGCAGTTTATAGGTAGTGAAGGAACGGCAGGGCTGAGGAAAGAGCAGTGGAAGCCCCTAGAGAGGCTCAGCGTTGCCCCGGCTGCAGCACGCTGGAGCTCGGGGAGAGGTACCCGTCCCCTCCCCGGACAAAATCACCTTTGTTCCTCCCTAATCTGCTTCCTGCTGCAGAAACCACCCCAGGCAGGCGGGAAGGAGCAGCCCAAGGACGCGGTGCTGACAGGAGGCTCTCCCGAGGGCAGCAGCCCCGTGCCGGGGGCTCCGGCCGCCATCCAAGGCTGGGGAGGGGCAGGAAAGGATCACAGCAAGGGAGAGGGGATGGAAAACGGGGAGCTGTGTCCCCTCTGTCACCAAAGACACTCGCTGTGGCCATGAGCTTCAGGGTGTGTCGGTAACTCCCTTTTCTGCCTGCCATTACCTCACCTGGCAGCAGGATCCTATGGGCCAACAGCCATATATATTTTACATATATATAAATACAGATATTCATATAGGTGGATTCATTTTTATGACTTGTCCATTGGGACCGGCACTTGCTGGCTTCTCTGCCAGCCCTGGGGAATTAATGCATCAATGCATCGTACTCCTGCTGCAGCATCGCTGCTGTGAGGTGGGACTGCTGCAGCCTCAGTGCTTTTAGATTCACTCCAGAGAGTCCAAACTGTGCCAAAGTGGGTGATTGAGAAGTGATGACCTGTGTGGGGACAGCCAGGCTGACAAGACAGACGGGACGGACATCGCTGCCTGCCAGTGCAGGAACCTGCGTGGGATGGAGAAGCCGTGCCCGAGCCGGACGCTGCGTGGGACAGCTGGGGTTGGAAGGGACCTTGAAGGGCTCATTTAGCTCCAGGAAAGCTCCCGAGGGATGGATCTCCTGCCTGTCAGCTGCCAGGCGGCTGAGTGTGCACTAGGTGGCACGCAGCTGCAGGGAGAAGCGCTTGAGACAGCCGGGAGATGCTTGAATTCGGGGAGAGGGAGAAAAGCTCCACTGGGAAAAGCAGGCAGAAGGCAGAGCCGGATGAGTTCTGCCCCTAATTAGCACTAATGGCGAGGTGAGCGTGGCCAGAGCAGGTGAGACAGGAACACAACACAGAGGACTGAGGTCCAGAGTTTCCCGGCTGGATTTAGCAAAGGATGGAAAGACCCTTTTGATTGGGCTCGGGATGACAGGAGAAGGGGCAGGGGTTTCAACTGAGAACGGTAAATTTAGGACTGACTAAGGAAAGAATGTTTTGTGGTGAGCATCATGAGGCCCTGGCACAGGTCGCCCAGGGAAGGTACGGGCGCTGGAAGTGTTCAGGGTCAGGTTGGGTGGGGCTTGGAGCAACGCGGGATGGTGGAAGGTGTCCCTGCCCATAGCAGGGGCTTGGAACAACCTGGGCTGGTCCCTTCCAACATAAACTGTTCGAGATTCCATTATTTCCCCAGAGAAGGCAGGCAGGGGAACACAGAACTGAGCTGAGGTCAGGGGGCATCTCCCACCACCAGCAGGGATGAGGAGCATGTCCCCCTCAGCAGGTAATTCCCAGGGGTTGGACAGCAAGGTCACCCAGCAGGAGGAGGATGCCCACACCAGACCCATCCCTGCTTTGTGTAGCTGGTCCCTGGCAGGAACCAGCAGCAGCTGCTGCAGAGGAAAGCAAAATGAAATTTCACCTATTATTCTTTGCCTGCAGAGGAATTTCTTCCTAATTCCTGTCACTTTGGGTTTGTCTGCTCAGGGAAATTAATCTGAAATCGAGTGGGCTGTGAATTCAAAGTGCTGCAGCAATCCCAGCAGAGCTTGGACAGGCTGTTTCCTAAGTGGCCAGGCTATTCCCTGGAGCACCAGGCTAAGCCTGGCAATTTAACAGAGCCTCAAGCATCAGGTTTTGTAGACATTACTGTAGGACCTCGAGCCAAAACTGTGTGAGAGGGAGCAGCCACGGAGAAATTAATTCAACAGCCTTCCAGCACCACTGCAAGGAAAGGAGCAGGGGAAGGCAAATATTTGCCTGGTTACCCCAGTGCGTGGATGGATCAGACAGGAGGTGATGCCACGTTGGAGGACTCAGTGCTTTGCATACTGATTTGGGGAGCATGCAGAGAAGGGTGTGGGAAAGAACAGCACGGGGAAAAAGAGATCCATCTGAAAAGAAAAAATAAAAAGCCTAGGGACTATGTTAAATTCTGGGGGTCATAAAGGTAAAAATCATGTAAAATATAAAATATTTTTGCAGGCAGTGAGGATTGTGAGATCTGCATCCCTGTGAGAACAGGGTCCTTAGGGACAGCAGGATACCAAGGTTCACCTTTCAGATTTGGGGATCGTCGAGGATCTTTACAGCCACCCTCACACAGCACAGCTGGAGGAAATTGTGCAGTAGGGTCTGAAAAGCTCAGCTGGTCACCAGACCCTGGGTTCACATTGCCCATGGCTCTGTTAACCCCTTTCAGGTTGTTGAACCATCGTGGAATACAGGACAAGAGACAGAGAGGTGTGGGAAAAGGGAGGCTGAGGACCAACCATGCACTTGTACTGCTGAGATGAGGCAGCTCAGCCACTCACTGTACCTGGCAAAACCTTCCAGGGACCCTGATGCAAGATCAGAGCATGAATCCCTGCTCAAAAACTAAAAAATAAATAAATCCAATGCAATTTAAGACTCTTCCCACAGCTCAGCCACCACCTGACTGGTTTATCTCCACTGTACAGCCCTTCCCTCCACCCAGGAGCTGCACCCAATTCACCTCTGCTCTCCCCCACCCTGCAGCCCTTATCAGTAGCACCTTTCAGCCCTGAAGCATCACCCTGAGCCCTCGCCCATCCTCTCTCACCAGCCAGGACTCCTCGCTGGGAGCATCCCTTTGTCTCCCAGCCATGCCATGAAGGCCTGCAAGACTCCATAGAAACCCTTCTTCACCATCCTCAAACCTCCCTTAGACTTTTTCCTATTTAGGATCACAGGAAATTTAATACCTGTCTACCCATGCAACCACATGGATCACATAGTCTGCTTCCAGCATGGCTTTATGGAGCATTCCTATCTATTTTTCAGGGAAAAAAAAAACCCAACCAAAAAAAAAAAAACCAAAAAACCCCTTTGTATTGCTCTCCAGTTTCTAATTACAGCCGCAGGAGACAGGAATCCCTAGCACCTGAGTTGTAAATGTGAAACTTATTGCTTAAGCAGACACATTACAAGCAGGCTATCAATCACTTCTGGCAATTATTAGTACTTTGTGAGTATTTTGAACTCAAGTGTGTGACAGTCTCATCCATCCTGGAGCAGAGAAATCCATGGGCATTTGCATACGAGGCTGAGCTGTGTGGGGATGCAGCTCCAGAGGGTTTTCACTGGAGCTGCCATGGTTATGTGCTTGGCACTGTACATTTTGGGACGAAAACCAACTTTATTCAGGCTCTATAAAGATGAGTCTCGCATGTTTAACCCTGCAAGAAGAGTTTTATAATATCCCTCCCTTCCTACAGCATAAAGTGGTTCTATATAGGGTTTTTTTGGTTGTGTGTGGCTTTTTTTGTGTGTGTGTGTGTTTTTGTTTTGGTGTTTTTTGGGTTTTTGTTTTGTTTTGTTTTTTGGTTGTGGGTTTTTTTGGGGGGTTTTTTGTTGGTTTTTGGTGGGGTTTTTTTGTTGTTGTTGGGTTTTTTGGGGCTTTTTTGTTTTTGTTTTGGTTTTGATTTTTGTTGTTGTTTGTTTTGTGTTTTTTGGTAGGGTGTTTTTTTGTTTGTTTATTTGTTTGTTTCTGTAACTACTGACTCCAAACCTAATGTTCTTTATTTTATAAGCCTTTTGGGGCAGGTGTATCATGGCATGGGTGTAAAGTCCAGGGAGGTTTCAAGTCATTTGATAAGGACTGGTGGTGAACACTTCCTGGTTCAGAAGGAATTATGGTGATCTTAAGGGTCTTTTTCAGCCTAAATGATTCTCTGGTTCTGTGGTTCTTTAATCACTGCTGCCAAGGACTTGGTGGGGATCTCAGGAAAGGAGAAAACACAGGTAGGGTTTTCCTACCTCTAAGAGAGCATAAAGAAATGATCCAGCACCCTCCAAGATGCTCCAGGATCAAAGGAATCCCTAAATAAACACACACACCTTACAAGGGGGGATGATGGAGGTGCAGCAGCTGGGAGGGAGCAGCGCTGTGTCGTTGCAGAGATCTGTGGCACACGGGGTTGTGCTCCACCATCCTCATCCCAAACAAGGAACAGGCACCTCCAGGGCCTTGCTTTGGATGTCCACGGGTGTAAACGAAACCCTCAAGGTGGTGAGCAGCTGATTGATCCAGGCTGGATCTGGGTCCAGGGGTCACACCCACAGAGAGGCTGTGCTGGTGATGTGCCACAGAACTCATCACACACACACACCCATTTCACACACACCCATCCCATCACACACACACCCCCCTTTATACACACACACCCATTTCACACACACCCATCCCATCACACACACACATCCCATCATACACACCCATCCCATCACACACACAGGCACTCTCACACTCAGAATTCCCTGCACACATAGAGCATCTCAGCTCCCCAGTACTCCACATGTTCACACTCACATGGACACACCCATGCACACCCTCACACACACTCACACACACCCATGCGCAGTCACACACACTCACACACACCCCCACACCATCACACACACTCACACTCACACCCCCACTGTCCCACACACACACACCAGCAGCTCTCTCACACACACACTGTCACTGCCTCTATCATTTACACAATCACTTTCCCACATCTATTCACACTCACTGTGACACACTGTCACACACTCATCATACACTGTCACACCCACTGTCACACATGACACACTATCTCACACTCACTATCATACACTATCACACAGTCACTAACACACCCACTGTCACACACTCACTGTCACATTCTCACTCGCACTATCACACAGTATCACACACACTCATTACCACTATCACACACTCATTATTACACTCAGTTTCACACACTCATTATCATTATCACACTCATAAGCACATTTGTTCCCACACACGCATTATGATGTGATTACTATCACACTCTTTATCACACTCAGTCCTGCACACTGTCTTACACTCACTATCACTATCACGCACTCATGATCACACTCATTATCATACTTGGTCCCGAACACTGTCTCACACTCATCACTATCACACACTCATTAGCACACTCATTACCACACTCATTAGCACACTCATTATCATTATCACACCCTCATTACCACACTCGGTCCCACCGCCTCACGCCCACCATTACCCTCCCTCACGCCTCCACCAATCACGTCCCTGCCTCCCCCTTGGCCCCGCCCCGTTGGCCCCGCCCCCTCAGCTCGCCCCCCGGCGGCCCGGCGTGCGCATGCGCGGAGGTTCCGTGACCGCGGGCCGGGAGCGGCAGC
>VXBR01004770.1:119007-145103 GCA_013400215.1 Cisticola juncidis | reverse complement strand
AGTGAGACTGAAAGTGGTCCCTGGCTGTTCAAAGGGGAGAAGGAGGAGTTGGACAGGAATGAATTGTGGGCGAATGAGTGGACTACTACTACCGCTCAAGTAATTTTCCCTGCTGACTCAAAACTGAGGTTTCTTTTTGTCCCAGAATCTCTACAGCTAATCAAGTATAGCTCTGTTCTCCCTTGGAGGGAACATGAATACCCTAAGCTGTGAGAAGAGGGTGCTAAGCCTTCACCCACCATGCTGCAGAACATGGAGGGGCCCAGCCTGCATAGGGGAAGCTGTGGTACTGACAGATGCACCATCTGACTGGACACAGGCAGCAAAGCCCTCTGATCCTGCTCACGCAGTGATGCCATGTGATGGCCACAAACTTCAACACAAATCCCTTTGCCATGCTTTTCTCCTTTGTGCACATGCTCTTGCCAGAAGCCCTCAAAGAGACCCTTATCACCAACACCCCAGTGGTCACCTGTGGGCTGGACTTGCCACCTCCCATTTCCCTGGGCAGCACACAGCCCCAGCCTCCTGTGCCCCGCACTTTGCTTTCCCTGCTCAGGAAGGGCAGGGCAAGGCATCCAAGAGGGCTCCTGATCCATTCCTTACCACTGCACTCCACACTAGTCCGAATGCGGACCCAGACACCTCTGGAGTTTCTTCTAGTCCAGATCTCTCTGTATACAGGTTTCCCACCAGTGAAGGACTGGACTTCGCTAGAACATTTGACACGGGTGAAGGATGGCTGGAAACCTTCAGGGCAACTCAGCATCACTTCTTCATTCTTCTTGTAATTCTCTTGGTCTGGTGCCAGCTGGAGTCTGGAGTCCCATGGGGGCCTTTGGCACATTTCTGGCAGAGGTGAAAGAGGGTGTTATTTGGGCTGGAGGTGATGAGATGAGATACAGGTGAGTGATAGGAGACAAATCCCCAGAAACCCCTCCAGCCAGTGAAGGGAGAGGCAACTGCTGGGATATGACCTGAGGGCAAGGCTTATTGGGAATTGACTTTCCTTATGCATGGAAATCATGAAGGATCACTCATCCATGAACCTGCCCCTTTCACACCCATTGTGGACACCCGTTGTGTCCATGGCTACCATATTCCCTTCTGCAAAGCCATAGCAGGGAGATTCCAAGGACAATAACCCCTGCACTAGGAGACACTCTCCAACTTCTCGTTCAGGCCTGTCACCCAGCCCAGCTCAGGTCAGGTGGCACTTGCTGGGCCATGGCATCACCACTCCTGCTGGCATGCATGTCCCTTCATCCCATGCTTCCCACAGGGATCAGCTCTGCCCCTGTTACACTTCTGGACTTCCTATTCTCATTCACTCAGTGCCTTGGCTGCTCTCCTCCTGCCTCACACTGCTGGGTAGCAGGACATGGGGGTGAGCCTTCTCCAGTCACATCTCCTGCTTCACCAGTGCCTCTGCCCCTTTCTCCTTCCTTCTTCTCATCACCTCCTCACCAAATCCACCACCCTCCAGGCCCAGTAAGCAGTAGCTGTGTAGCTGGTCCCAGCAGTTTGTCCAGTGCTGCAGGGCAAGGATTTGTGGCAATGAGTCCTACAGAGAAAACTCCGGAATTTGGAAGGAGTCTATGCCTGTCCAACCCTCTGCAAGAAGCTTTGCGAAGTCTGAAGTATCCCTTCTCCCAAAGGGGCACACAAGGGATCTCACAAGGTGCAGACCAACTTTGCCACAAAGGGAAATGCTGATGACAAGCCACTTGTGCTCAGGCTTTGCTCTCAAACAGTCCTGATGGCAGAAGACCAGAGATGCTCAGTTGAGCACCACAACCAGCAGCTTTGTCCCCTGGCACATAGCCATGACCCACCCCATGCTCAGGCACCCAGGCACTGGTCCTGCCCTGATCCCTGTGTCTGGCAAAGCAGCAGCAAGCTCCCTCTTGTGCTGCTCTCACCAGGCACTGTGTCCCTCAAGCACACCTGGGGATAGGATGTGTACAGAAAGTGACACCTGCCTGAAGAGCTTTCCCCTGATTCCCAGTGTATGAATTGATGCCTGATTCATGCCTGCTGTCTCCAGGGAATTACTGGCAAACTGGTTTTCTGGAGGGCATGACCTATCACCACACATCCAGCCCAGTCCTGTCTCTCCCAACGAACCCCAGTGTAACTGCATTGTAGCTCCTGTCCCTGGGGCAGACAGGGGCTGCCCCAGCTGATACAGCCCTCAGGGGTCTGGACTCCAGCCCAGGGCTGCAGGCAGTGAACATGAATATCCAGTCTACAGGAGGAAAGGCAGCAGAAGCTTCCAAGAGGAACCATTTCTTACCTGTTCCCTGAGGCACTATTTGGATGTTGAAAAGTTCTTCCTGGCCATGTGCTGACAGTAGAGAGGCAATGGCCAGGAAAAATTTCAGAGCCATTGACTGCAGGGCCATCCTAGCGTGAAGTCCCCAGTTAGGACTGAAATCTCAACCCCACTCACTGCATCTGAGCCCAGGCATCTGTATCTGACTGCAAGACTTGCAACCACAGGAAGGAAACAGACGCATCTCCTTGTGATTCCTTTGGGCAGGGAACCTCCCATCACTGTCAGCACTTCTGCCTTTTGATATCTTTTCACCCCAGGAGCATACAGGCTCTGGGACTCAACAGAAGGAATCTTGTCACCGAGATCCCAGAGTTTCCTCCCAAAACCCTCCTAGTTACCAGGGCATTCAAGAATTGTTGACAGGAGTAAGAAGAAGTGTTACTCCTGTTTCTGAGGTAATATTCCAGTGCTTCCTGACACTGCGTGGGTTTTAGAGTGGTGATGAGTCACTTCCCCTCAATGATCACAGGAGATGGAGAACCTTTTAGAAACCACATAAAGACCTGGTCAGAAGCATGGATAGGAATGGGGACATGAACTGCAAAGAGTACTTCAGTGCCTGAAACAGTCTGTGACCCTTCTGAAATAACCACTCAGCCCACAGCCCCTCTCATCCTTCTTCGCTTCTCTATCCTCAGCCACCTCCTCCTGCTGCTCCCTCTCAGCCTGGCAGCACTCTCCTCTGTCCCCAAGTGTGCTGACCATACTGCTCTACAGTGCCAACTGTGTGCTTGAGAAAATACTCAGAGTCCTAAATCATGCCCCTTGCTCATCATCAGCTGCTGCTTTTCTCTTCCTCCAGAACCTCCCGTCCACTTTGGATGTCTCGGATTCCAGAAGGCTGGGTGATCAGACATGGGGGTCTACAGAGGCACACAGACCGTACTTGTCCCTCAGTTTTGCCTGTGGCACACTCACAGGACATGCTTCTGCCCAGGACAAAGGATGCCCTGCTCATGACTCCCCTCAACAAGGTGCAGTTAGCTCAGCACCCACAGGGAACAGCAGGGCAATCAGGCAGGAGCTGGGGGCAGCAGGTAGCCCTTCGAAACCACAAACCTTTACTGCCTGTCTGGACAGAGCAGGTGGAGTCACGAGGCTGACAGCTCAGGGTATGACTGGGAATAGGAGGATAGAGTGGCAAGCAGGGTAGCCAAGGAGGTGGCAGCTGCTCTCCCCTATTCCAAACCTGCTCATTCCCCTTTCTCAATCAGCAGCAGCCACACAGCATTTAGTTGCTCTTCTCCTCTCTGGCCAATACCCACAAAGAGCTGCTCCATCAGGCTCACATGTCACACCAGCAATAGTTCACAGGAAAGAAATATTTTGGTCCCAGGGGCCAGTTGCAGGTACTGAGCTGATAGGCAGACAGCTCATATGAAGGACTGTCAAAACATGTCTCTTAGCATGTGTAAGCCATGCCAAGCTAAAAAAAAGCTGGAGAAGAGAGAGGTCCATTGCTCTATGTTCTAGCAGTGTACTCCTCAACAAGGAGAGCCTTCAGGCTGCCCCTCAGCCTCCAGGCTGCCCTGGGTATTGGCAGGTTTGACAGGGGAGTAAGATAACACTGAAGTAAAAACCATGACAGTTCTGTGTTCAGGACTGTAAAAAGCACAACCAGAACCATCTTGTCATACCCAAGTCCAGGGAACTCAAGAGAGCCTGTGTACCAAAGGGCAGGAGAAGGAGATGGAAACACCACAGGCAGCACACGGAGCCAGGAAAAAGCAAGGTTGATTGCCCCATTTGCCAGCAGTGCACCCCACCCCAAGGAGAGCCTTTGGATGGTGCCTCAGCATCCAGGCTGCACTGGGCACTGGCATCCCACAGGGTGGGAGACAGTGGCTGTTGGAGGTGATGGAACAGCAGCCCCAGCCAAGAGCCAGCAGATCCCAAAGGCTGCAGGACACACATGTCCCAAGAGGGACAGTGCCAACTGCACCTCACAAAATGGGAGACGAGCACCAACACCCGCAATGGAGGACACAGACCAGTGAAGAGGTCCAGCTATGCATTGTGGAGATGGTGTTACCTGTAGGATGGGGAGGAGGGAAAGCAGCCACCCAAAACTTTGCACTGGGAGCATGCAGCATCTCTGGTGTACTTCCTTGGAGCTGACAGGGGCTGGAAAAGCCTACTCCAAGCTCCTCCATGAAGATTCATGAGGTCAAGGCTTTGACCCAAAACAAGGAGGACTCATGACAAGGTGGTAGCTTGGGCCAGGCAGCCCCTGCAAACCAGAACAATTTATTGGTTGTTTCAGAAACAGCATTACAGTGGCCAGGGCAGCACAGCTAGGCCAAACTCAAGCAGAGAACAGGGTTTCAAGGGATATACAAGGACAAGGTGGAAAGAGGAGTTGTGAGCACCTCCATTCTCAGGGGACATTTGCAGGCACCAATATGCTGGTGAGATGGCTATGACAGAGCACTAGAGAAGTACTAGGATATATCCTTGCTGGCACAAGCAGGTCATCCCATGCCTTGAGCTGCTCCTGTGCTGTGACAGAGGATTCTGGAGCTTGATAAAGAAGAAAACTTGGGGGGAAGCTATAACCCATGAGATGATTCATTGTCCTGCTTCTGGTGGTGGAGGACCAAGCCTCGAGAAGGGAAGTACCATCACCACTGAGCCTCAGATGTTCCCTCCAGCTGCTCTTCTTCCTCACTGCTCTGACTCTTTTGAGGAGTCCCGAATAGGCAGGGGCTTGGGAAATGGCTCTCCGTCTTGGCCACATTTACCTGAGGAGAACAAGAGAACCCAGGGCAAAGACTGCTGCATGATGTCGGCAGTATGAGGAGCTCAGACACACCATCACAGCTAGCAATCCCCACTCTCTCTGTGCCATGTGCAGTCACAGGTAGGACAACCCATTTCCTACCTGCATCTTTCTTAAGAAAAGTCTCGATCACGCAGTAATTATCCCCATGTACATTCTCATAGGGCTGGAGATCTGCAGGGGACAAGAGGACAGAAACAGTCTGAGGGACCCGAGAGCTGTGGGAGAAGGAGCAGGGCAGCCTCAGGCAGGCAGCATCACTGTGGGCTACAGATCATACTGGGATGCACACCATCAGGACAGCAGGGCTGGGAAGAGCTGCTGCCTTCCCCAGAGAGAGTGAGAAGAAGAAGCAGTTCCCAACCCTCACTGGCACCTCAGGGAGACACGAGCCAGGAGCTGCTGGAAGAGGCTACTAGCAGGGTCTCAGCTGGGAATAGATATGGGACACGTTGGTCTGACAGGTCAGCCAAAGCCAACTGGGCTGCCTGGAGCTACCTCAGATGCCACCAGTTCCTCCTGAAATACACCTGTTCCCCTCCCAGCTCCAGCCCTACAGTCCCCTCTGTGCTGGGAATCCTACCTGTGTAGTGATCCTCCTCAGCTTCGCTGCGCAAGGCCCTATTTTTTCTGGGAAGGCAAAGGGCAGTCCTGAGTCAGGGAGAGGTTGGCCTGGGCCAGACCCTGCTGAACCCAGCACCAGTAGCATGGAGGGTTCTGCACACCTTCCCTCAGCCCTGGCAGGCATTGCCCACCCACACCCCAGGGGACAGCAGTGGTGGCTGCTGCAACAACAAGGGGAGAGAGTCTCTCAGCACACATGGCTCCTGTCCCAGCCCTGAGGAGGTCACTTAGAGCTCCAGCCAGGAGCCCTAGAGCCAGTTTACATTAGGACCAGCCAGCTGCATCGTCTGCACCCAGAGAAGGGTGGAAGCAGCAGGAGAACCCTCTCCGTCCCCACCCACCCCACAGCACAGCCTGGGACAGAGCCAAGACCCAAATCTACTGCCACTCACCTGGAGAGCACGAACCAGAGGATCCCAGCAATCAAGGGGATCAACAGCAGCACCACCACCACTGCAATGACTGCTGACCCAGGCCAAGGGCCCTGAGACTGCTCTTCAGCTAATACACAGAGAGAAGTGGGTGTCATAGCCTGGGCCATGCACCAGCAGTGGTCCCAGCCTTACTGCTGGGTGTCTGCACGTGTGTAGAAATGCGTGCCCAGAGTGTGCTGCCCTGGCTGCTCCAGGCAGCAAGACAGTCTTGCACATCTGGTTAGGTGGGGCAGAGGGAGGCTCTGGAGAACAGGGCCTTGTCCCATGGCCCCAGCTGGAGGGTCTGGCAGCCTGCTCAGCCATCTTGCACACAGCAGGAGGACACAGTCCCACCCTCAGCAGTTCTAGTGCTGTCTGACCTTGAGCCGCCTGTGCACCCAAATGCAGGGATGGGTGTCACATTCTTCAGTGGAAGAGTAGAGGGGGCAGGTCTGGTATCAAAGGCACAAAGAATGGCTGAAGCAGTGCAGCTCCTCTACAGGCCTGCCAGTGAAAGGCCTCAAGGAAGGACTCACCCAGCTTCATGCCCACTCCTGAGCCAGGTGCCCACACTCCCTGCCCCTGTCTGAGATGGGACAGGGTGGTTGCACACACAGGTCTGGAAGCTGCTCTGGGCTCAGTACTCACCCGCTGAGAGGCCACCCCAACCAGATACAGGGCAGAACAACCATTACCCCGGACGGTGAATTTCAGCTGTGATGCAGCCCCAGCCCCAGCTGCCGTCCGGCCCTGCACTGTCACCAGGTACATCCTGCCAGCTGCTTGATGAGGCACATACTCAGAGACAGACTGGTTCACCAACACTTGTCTGAAATCGAGGAAGCTCTCGTCCTCTGCTCTTAAGGTGGTGATGTTCAGCTGGAGGAAGGACAGAGAGCTGCTAAACAGTAGCACAAACATCCTGCTTCTGCACTGGGCAGCTCTGTGCAGAAGGGCTGCTACTGCTGGCTGAGCACAAGAGGGGACCTGGCCCTACCAGGAACCTACCAGCAGTGTACAGGCTGTGGGCCCTGGCCAAGGAGGGCTCACACCTCTCCTCAGGCTGCCTGCACAGAGCTCCATACAAAGTGAGGGGGACCATGGGCACTCCGTGGACCCCTGGTACCTGGTATCCAATGATTTCCCCTTTGCAGGAGGGCAGTGCCTTCCAGCTGATGGATCCCGTGCTGGAATTCAGCTGCAGGTTCTCTGGTTTGTCTGGCACTGGAAGCACAGGACAACAGCATCACGCATGGATAGCAATTATTTGTCCCCCACAAAGGCTGCTTTTGACTCTGTAGCAGCAATGGTGTGATGAGGAGGGGCAACGCCCCACTGTAGGGCCCTGCACAGCCCCTTCCCCAGATCCCCACAGGCTGCAAGCAGGTCTGACCCCAGGAACATCACAGCAGGGAGCAGATGCTCCAGCTGAACTTCAGGTCATCCTGACATTTCATGTAAACATACCCACTTCCTTTGTCCTGAGGAGCCGTGTGTACAGGATTGTGCTAGGCAGCAGGGAGATGGTGACACTGTAGACAGTGAAGGGCTGCAGAGGGGAGCAGGTGAACGTTCCCTCCTGGCCTTGTAGTATCTCCTCTCCCTTTACTTCCTCGGCCTTACAGTTTGAGGAGGAATGCTGCTCCAGCCGGCACCTGGCCCGAATACGCTGGCACATGTCAGGGAGCATGCAGGTCCAGTTCAGTTCAATGCTGGTGCTGGAAACCTTCAGGGACTCAGGGACAACCTGAAGGACATCTGTGAAGGGAATGTTCTAAGAGGATCACTCCCTCCCTTCCCCTCCAAGCCTTGACATCAAACTCCATCAACCCCACCATTCCCTCACTTGCCTGTCCCCTGCACAGAGTGGACAAGGACACTCTGCATTCTCCCAGACTACACTTGCCAGATTTGCCAACAGCACAGTCATAAACCTGGGATGCATCCAGAATTTTCTCTGGATTTCTCTGCCATGACCACCATGAGCACTGTGAGCATAGGGCACTGATGATGTGCCACACATGCAAAATTGTTGTCCATGCTTGGGGCGAACAGGGTGAGAGTACTGGGAGAGTGTCTGGCTTGTTCACTTACCCACACAGGTTAAATTCTTCTCCATAGGGTGCCAGATGTCTGTGCCATTCCTCACTATCCAGCCACTATGAGGAGTCACGGAACCTTCCCTTGGCTTCAATGTCACACATTTGATCTCCATGGGTGGAGGCCAGTACCCCTCAGGGCACCTCATCTTCACCACTTCATTGGGATTGAAGGTCCCCTGTTCTTGGTCAAAGATAAACCTGGGGTCCCACTGGGGCTTCTGGCATTTCTCTGCACCAACAAGATAGGAAGGTGTTAGCTGGTTAGTGTGGCTCTGCAGGGCATGCCAGGGGATGGAGCAGGGCATCCCTTTTCCTGGCCCATTAGGGCAAGAGATGAGTTCCAGGACACTCCCAAGAGCCTCCCTTCCATCGATTCTTGGCAAGAGGATGAGGACAAGAAGGACTCCAGCCTTCTTCCCTAAGGTCTCCTGGGAAGGGGCAGGAGGACCTGGAGTCAGGGACTGAGGGGAACCCATGAGGGATTTGTACTGTGCACAAAGCCTGCCCAGAGACTCTGGTGCCCTGTTTGTCCCTCAGGCAGGACGACAACACCGTGATTCCTCCTGAGAAGATGTAAAGTCTGAGCCCCAAAGCTGGCTCTGCAGTGACAGCATACAACAGGGAGAGGGGGCCAGCGCAGGAGGAGGCAGCCACGCCTTTACCCTTGTCACCTGTGCCACAAACACCTGTCAGACCTACAAAACTATAGCCCTGACTTTTCAGCACATGCCCTTGCCAGCAACCCTTAGGGAGACCTGTGTCTCCCACACACCACCCAGCCCCCCGAGAACACAGCCTGAAGCCCTGCATGGTCCCTGACCATGGTCCCTGTGCCATGGGCAGTGCTAGTTACTGCCAAAATGGCAACTTTGGCATCAAGGTAGGGACCTTTGTACCACAGCTCCCTCCTTCCAGGTCCCTCAGGGACTAAAGCTGACATCAGCCATCTCCCCACCAGGGCACCCCTGGAACCCCAGGGCAGACACAGGGCAAACTCAGGAGCTGCCTTCAGCAGCACCTGCCATTTCCCCAGGCAGCACAGAGCCAGAAGCTTCCTGTGCCCACACAGGCTGCCTTCCCTGCTCAGGAAGAGCAGAGAAGGGCAGTCAGGAATGCTCCCAGTGCCTCCTTACCAAGGCACTGTACCCTGAACTTCGGCTGAATGTTGATCCAACTGCCTCTACTGTCCCTTCCATTCCAAGCTTCTCTGTATACAGGGTTTCCATTGATAACAGACAGAGATTTTCCTGTACATTTGACATAGTTGAAGGGTGGCTGAAAACCCTTGGGACAGCTCAGCATCACTTCTTCATTCTTCTTGTAATTTGCTTGCTCTGGTGCCAGCTGGAGCCTGAAGTCCCAGTGAGGTTTTTGGCATGTTTCTGGCAGAGGTGAAAGTGGGTCTTAGTTAGGCTAGGAGGTTTCAAGGAGAAGCAGAGTATGTAGTGGGGCCTCAGCAATCCCCAGCAGTCCCTCTAGCCCCTGAAAGGAGTGGGAAGGTGACACATCCATCTGCTACGATGGGACGCCATGGCAAGGCTGGTGGGATGGGGCTTTCCTTGTGGGTCAGTGTCAGCTGGGGCTGGCACCTATCCAGGCAGGTGGTGGACAAGGATGTGCCAGGATTCAGTAGGGGAATGGTCTCAGGTATCAAATGCCTAAGATCCAAGCAGCCCCAGCACATCAGAATTGCATCCCTGGCCACAGTGATGATGGAAGCTGGGAGACAGATTAACAGAACAGAAACTGACCACAGAGCTCAATAGAAAGCACTTCCTGACATCCTGCTTACCAATGCACACTATGTTCCCCTGAACTTGAATCCATACACCACTGTCCTTTCTCCCCAGCCACGTGTCTCTCTTTAGAGATACGGAATTATTCAATTGCTGAACTCTGTTTGCACATTTGACATGGGTGAAGGATGGCTGGAAACCATTGTGGCAGCTCAGAGTCACTTCTTCATTCTCTGTGTAATTGTCACGGGCTGGTGCCAGCTGGAGTCTGGGGTCCCACCAAGCAGGCTTTTGGCATGATTCTGTCAGAGGTAAAATTGGGTGAGGAGTACTTTTGGGAGGTTATGAGAGAAGACTTGGGACAGGCCTCTCATGACTGACTATTCACTGACAAATACGTGTCATGTGCCCAGGCACTCTCCAAGCACACAGGGCTCATTGTCACCCCATCTCTAAGACTCACAAGCCTTCCTTTGAATTCCACCCCCTGCATGGGGTGTTTGAGCCCCCATTTTCTTGTCTCCCTCATGAGCAGGTGAGCCATGCCGCACTAACAGTTTCCCACACCAGAGACAACCCAAACCCTAGAGAAGCTTTCCAGGCAAACAAACAGAACCCCTGCAGCTATTCCTACTCCATGCTGACGCAGGAGATGCTGGCTGGGAAGGATTCCTCTCCTCAGGAGCACAGACTCCAACAGGTGCCTACAGCAAGGTGCTGAGACAAAAAGAGCATTGTCACTGCCAGAACATGGGGGAAAGCCAAAGCATCCAGGCCTCCCACTCCCATTCCTGCACTGTCATGTGCGTGACCAGGTCACAGGAGGTCTGTCAACAGCTCAGGATCCTGGGTCAGGGTGGTGCAGGGCTGGGCTTACCCTTGCAGGTGGCAGTCTCATTCCACAGCATCTGGGCTCCTCTGGAAATGCATTGGATCTCTGGGGTGGATGGCACAAACTCCCCAGCACAGCTGAGTTGCACCACTTCATTCAAAGCATACACGTTCTTCTTCGGGTTAAATCGCAGTTTGGGGTCCCAGTCGGAGGGAGCTTTACATTTTCCTGTGTGCAAAGGCCAGGAGGCAGAGCCTGAGGGTCACTGGGCTCCAGCAGCATCCTTGAGGATGAGGGTGTTTCATCCAGAGGGGCTGCCAGTCCCCCTGCCTTCAGAGGAGTGGCAGAGATGGCACCTCCCAGGATGAGCCCCCTCTCCCAGATGCTTTATCCCCCCTCCCACCCTCAGGGGCAGTGCAGGAGGGTTATCCACAGGCCCTGCTGCCCACCCGCTGCTGTAGAGACACCCCAGCCAGAGGGATCCAGCAGCCTGGGGGATGCTGCACTCTCCCACAAATACAGGGGCTGGGGGAGTGCAGCAGACCCAGGGAGTTACTGCTGCCATTCCAGACTAGACTGGTTGGTCCCATGAAGTGACTGCCAGCAGCAGTAGTGAATAACAGGTGTAAAGGTAGCAAGAGAAAAAACAAAGCAATTCTTTGTGGGTCACCAATTGTAGAACCAACACGCAGAATAACAAGGTGGAGGCAAGAGGTCTGCAGTGCAGAGCTGCTCACCAAAAAGAATGTGAATCTGTTTATTTCTTTCACTTTTATACATTTGTGGGTCTGGTTGTGGATTGGCTTCTGGGGTTACTACCCTTTCATCCCACCGGCCAGACCAACGGTCAACCAACATTATTTTCAGGCTAGAAATATGTAAACAAAAGACAGTGAACAGAAACAAGAAGGTTTGTTTATGTTCCAAGGCGTGAGAACCTGAAAAACTTCTCCTAATATTGTGCAGAAACTAAAGAACTGACTCTATCTTATGAACAAGTGGAAGGCTTTAGAAAAACTCAGAAAAACCAAGGTGACAATTCTGCAGTGGAAGCAATAGCTACAGGAATGAGGCAGACAGAAAATGAATCGTCTAAGTCCTTGAAAAAGGAAAAACAAGAAAATAACACCCTTCTCATCCAGGATGTTTACCTGTGAGCTAGGAAACACCCAATTTTGATGAGTTTTTTTACATTATTCATCACTCTAGTGATGAATTCTTGCTGTTAATTGTAGTAAAAAACCCACATTCTCAGTTCATTTGTCTCCTTCTCTCAAAAAGACCACCACTCTCCGAGCATGTACCACAATTTCTTGGAACACTGTGCTTTTACAGTGAGGAAGGGAAAGGATGAGTCATAGCAACGCAGGCAAGCAGTGACTTCAGTAAGATATACTAATAGCCAAAGATTGGGTCTGTGTCAGTATACCTGCTTTTGTCTGCCTTGGTGTGCTGGCTGTGTAGATTTGCCACCTAATACACCTTTCTGTGCAGAACTATAAACAAATCAAATACCTTGACTCTTGTGTTAATCAGCTTTTTCCACACTTGGTGAAAGAAGCTTTCAACTAGAGTCTGCCCCTCAGACCACCTAATTTCACACCAATGGCCACAAAGCTCACACCCTGCTCAATGTGCTCAGCCTAGCTTCTGCACCTCATATAAAATGAGTACCTTGTCCTGCCTCGGCAGTCATGTCACCTAGACTTGCTCATTCAGTGCAAAACAAGTCCATGAGTAGGCAGTGGGCATGGAGGTGGTCTAGCCTGAATGAGGATGAAACACTTCTCTTTAGCTGAAACTGCCCACTTCCTGCCAGCCAGCACTCACCACTTCCCTTTTCTGGCAGCAGGTTTCCACGCCATCATTGCAACTCTCTTTCCAGCTCTCCACCCCAAAGGACGGTGGTCGCCAGCCCCATTATTTTAGACCACGTGGTGCAGACATGAAACTTTTTCCCCCTCAGCCGTGTCTCTCCCAGTGCCCTCAGAGCACACATTTCACTGATACACATGAAACCCTTGACTTGGTCCGAACCTCACCAGGCATCCTCCTCACACACCTTCCCCCCTTCTGCCATTAAACACCCCGAAGTAACACACACCCTGCCCAAGGGTGACATCCACGATCCTTTTGGGTCAGTCCCAGACAAGAGTACAGACTAGATGAGGAGAAGAGGTTCCATCCTGCCCTGGATAGTTGAGAGCTGCTAGAAGGGCAGCACCCCTTGAGCCACCAGTGATGGGCACCAGACTCATGATCTATCTGATGACTTGGCTAGCCACTTCTGCTCCCATTTTCCTACAGAGAGAATACTCACAACTCAGGTTCCCTAATCATGCTGTGCCCCATGGAGACCTCAACAGCTACCAGCAAGCCCAGGGCACAGCACATAAACACCACAGGAAAGCCCACATTCTTTGTAGGAAGAGCTTAGCAGAGACCCAGGAGCTGCCCCTAACCCTCCTGGCATGGAGAAAGAACAGAATAAGCCTCTTGTTGTGAACAAGCCCACCAAACTACAGTTCCTTTAAGCCCAGGCACTGTAGGAGAGAGCAGGCATCCCAGCTAACAGAGCTCACAGCTCCCCACATCTTTGATGAACACCATCATAGCCTGTGACAGGGGTGCTGCTCGAACTGCCCAGAAAGGCCATGATTTCTCTAATTTCTCTGGATTCATCTGTCTGCTGCATAACAAGACCCAGGCACCTCCTGCTCCCAGCAACACTACCCACTTCCTAGAAGGACTCTGCAAGTCCCTCGTTCATGGAAGTTTCCCAGCACACTAAGGCTTGCTGCCCTCCATCCCAAATAGAGCTTGGTCCCACCACAACCTGAAGGATGCCTGAGTGTCTCAGGCATATGCAGATACCAACTTCAGCCCTGCCATAACCTCAGCTGTGGGCTGAGCAGGGTAAAGCCATGTAGCTAATACGCAGGTAGAGGAGCAGCAGAATCGTTTTTGTAAGAGAGAGGCACAATCCACTCTTACCTGCTTCCTTATGTACCCACGGAGTCATAGGACCATGGTGCATCTGTCCCTCTGCAAGCAGCAGAAGAGCAAGGGCCAGGAAGGATGTCAGAGCCAGCGCTGGCAGGGCCATGCTGGCATGAAGCCCCCAGGGAGGACTCAGTGTGATCCGCTCAGGAAATGTCTGTTCAGCCCCACACGGGAGAGGTGCTAACACAGAAATGAGACAGACCCACAGGGAAACCACGTGTGGTGCAAGAAGCTTCCTCTTTGGAAAGAGAGCATCCCACCAGACTCAGTGTTGATTCTCATACATCTTCCCACAGACAGGCTCCATGCAGTCTCCCATGTCTTAGTCTAGCCTTTTCCCTGGCTTTCTCAAGCTCCCACAGCCCTGCTCCCACAAGCACCTCCAAAACATTCTCACATCTATCTCTCTCCCCTCTCCTTCCAGATCCAGTGGAGGATGTTGAAGAACACGTCCCTGATTAATGTGCCCAATGCCACCCTAGGCTGCTCTCATCATGCATCACTTTCTCTTTCAAATCATGGAATCCTTTATGTTGGAAAACATTATATGACCATCAGATCTAACCACTAAGCTTGAACTGATTCATTCTTGAATCCTTGAACATTCTTGCTATTGAATCCCACCAGCAGAGTTTCCAGATCAGACAAGCTCCTGAACATGGAAGTGTTCTTTTTTCCTTACTTCTCCAAACCTTTCCTGCTCCGAGCTGCTCTTTATCAGTGCCTTATAGAATGGGAAGCACTCGACAAGAACAGTGGGGACTGTATGGGGATAAGAGGATCTTCCTGGAGATGGATGGAGGTGTCTTGTTCCTGTTACTGTTGAGATCAAGTATGGTCTTTGGGTATGGGAGGGAGTTCCCTAAATGCTCTCCATTTGGGGCATGCTCACACTCCTCCAGTCTTCTGTCCCTTCAGATGTCACCACCAAGCTCTTCTCTGAGCCCCTTTTCAGCTTCCAAATTCTTGCACAACTTCAAGCTTCCATGAGTCCTGACTCCCTGTGCTGTTGCAGCTCTGGGCCATTCCTCTTTCAACTCTGTGCTTTACAGAGTCTCTCTCTCTGTGTTTGCCTAGATAGACAGGTACAATTGCCTTATGGTGCAACACTATTAGTGTTCTGGTAATGGGTGCTGTCACCCAGGGTGTTTTTCACCACTCAGATGGAACTTGTTGGCCCAGAGTTCCCTGGCAGATCCTTTCTCAGGAGCCACCAGACTCAGGACAGTGTTTGGTGTATATATCTGCATTATCCCAGTAAACCAGCAACACTGAGGGCTTTCTGTATACTACCTGTCTCCTAAGGTCCATTTGGGAACATCATTACATCAAGTCCAGCAGTGTCACATGCAGCTGTTGGGAAGTTAATGGGCGAAGTCTTCCAGGAAGCTTTCAGCAAGAGGAACACCAGCACTAAGTCATGTGTTTCTTGTTTCCTTGGTGGATCCCTGTCCTTTGGGAACCAGGTTTTTCTTGTTCCTGTGCAGTGAACAATGGTGCAAGCGCCCAGGAGGATGGCCACAGCCAGCACTCACTGGGTCATGTCCTGATAAAATCTCAGGATTAGATATAGACACTCTCACTGACTCCCTTTGGTATGTGAAAGAAGCAAAACCAATGGAATTTAACAGCCAAGCTTCAAAAATTCACATGTGGCCTCCTATTGCCCCTGTCCTGAGGGGAGAAGAAATCTGTGTCTGGCCTTTCCCTCCCTAGAAATTTGTCATGGTTTTGAGATTTCTTGTTTTCTTGGTGTAAAATATCCACTAGAAAAATGCTGCATGAAGAAATACTGAAAGCCAGCACACTCAGCCATATGCATTGAATTCAATGTCATTGCAATTGTGATTCATAGTCTGTTTCCTGAATGTCCATTCAGTCGTTGAAGATCTACCAGGACTCAGACTTTCGGACTGAGGACAGAAAAACCCACATCACCTGAAATTTACAATCAGATTTACTTCTCATAGAGAAGAATACTGGGGGCTCCAAACCATCCACAAAACCACAAGGAAAAGGAGAAGTAGCTGTGGTTTTTGAGAATCAGACTCTGTGGAAAGCACTGCTAACACAGCCACCATGTTCCCCTATAGTAAAGTCTATTACAGTGTCAGAACTCAAAAACAACAGTAGTACATTATGGTCTTATCCATCTCCCTACCTCACACCTTTCCCAAGAGAGTCCAGTGTGGGTTGTACCGATAGACAGTGGTGTCAGATGATGGTCAGGGGGGCTACAGCCAGGCTGGGATGTCAACCCAAAGCTGCTGGATCAGGCTCAGGCCTGAGGAGGGTAGCCCAGCCCACCCCCGAGGAGGGTAGATTCATCGCTGGGAAAGCCAGGAAGGGGTCTGTTTCCCTGCACAGCACAAGCTCATGACCCTGTGTGACCTGAGGGTCTGGGTCCCCACACCATGCTGGTCCCTCTCCAGGATACAGAGTCTGCCTCAGTCAGGGCTGCAGCCTGTGCTGCCAGAACCTAGAGCATATTCTGGCAGGGAGAACTGGAAAATGCCTACAGGATCCAGCTAGAACCCAGTCTTGAACCCTGCTGTAGGTTATTCCTCACACTTCCAGTGACTTTCCCAATACCACCAGGCCCAAACCTCCTTCCACGCAGGGATTCTGCAGGGCCATCAACGAGACAATGCCCCACACTCCATGCCACCCTGAAATTAGGAACCCTCTAGCCCCCTTCCCAAAATAAGGATAGAACACAGACATCTTAAACCCCTACAGCTCATCTACAGTGCTGGGAGTAGAACCTCAGACCTTTGGGCACAAGGAGTTAAAGAGGAGCCCCAGCAGTTCCGGGGTGCAGAGGGATCAGCCCTAATCATGACAGGTGACATGGTCTGCCTTGGACCTAAAATATCTGGGAGGTCTGCAGGGAGCTTTGTTGGCCCAAGAGAGGGGCGGCACTGGGGCATCTTTGTTAATACCCGTTGGTGACAGTGGCAGGGGCAGGGACTCCCTCTTGTGCAACTGGTCACCCAAGGCTGCAAAGGCTAGCACAAGGCTACCATCTCTGCTGCTGTGGTGGCTTGAGGAGCTGCCAGGTCTGATCCACTACAAGTGTGCTGAGAGCAGAGCTGTGGCAGGGGAGAGCCCAGTGTGTTGCAGAGTTCCCAGGAGGGCATTCCTGGGTGCTGGGCAGAGCAGGGCTAGGCCCTGAGGGCTGAATAATCCCTTTGCTATGACTGCTACATTGCCTCTTCGCAGGGGAGGGAGCAGGACCTGCTGACTGCTCTCCACAGGGGGCATCTCTCCACCTTTTTGAGTTCACTTGCATATGCCTTCTCCCACAGAAGCTAGGCTAGATTCTGCCCTGGCACTGCCACTGTCATGCAGGTCCCTCTGGAAATCTGCCAGCCCACTGCCCCCTGCCCAGGCCACCCAGGCCCTCCTGGCCTGCTGCTGCAGCCTGCACCAACCTTAAATACACCCCAAATCTCCTTCATACTCAGACTGCCAACATCTCCCGTTTGGCTGCACATTTGCTGACTGCCCAGAAAGATATTTTTAGCATATAAAATTGGTCATAAGCAGTTCACAGCTGGTAGCAGGGTGGAGTAAGCCTGGGCGGGGGGCTGGGATGCTGCATTTTGGTTTGAGGAAGACGTGCTCAAAAATGGGGTTTCCAGCTCTGGCATCCAAGCAGTTCCACATCTGGCCCAGCCATTCCTGCTTCCATCCCCAGAACCATCTTCAACACATCCCACCCTGGTTCTTGGACAGGCGATGTGGCTACATGAAAGAGGTGTGAATTTTAAGCTTTGGGGCAGTACCTCAGGTCAGACTAGCTTCCCTGGACCCTGCTGCCTAAAGACTCTCTGCACCAAGATGAGAGCTCCTGATCTGCTCTTTCTGCTCTTATGTTTTATACCCCCTTCCTACCATCTGCTCTCCATCACAGGTGGCATATCGTTCCCTTGGTCTCTCCAGCTGCCTGAGCAGCTCTCTATCTCCTTGACAAACCTTTCACCCTGCATCTCCTGCACAGCTCAAGCCTCCCTGCATTGCTCCCATTCGAATGTTACACCCCACCCTGTGTGCTGACCCCAGTCATCACAGTTGTCTTTCATAGAGGAATGATGGAATCTTTGGTGGAGCCTGGAGTATCTCCTTCTATCCCATTAAACAACAGGCTTGGACTTCCCCTTTACAGTTCTCAGCCTGTGGAGCCCCCAAAGAAAAGTAGATCCTGAGAAACCCCTAATGCCAATCAGGTATCTGTGAAGAGAGAAGTGCTTAAAATATACTGGTCCGAAAAAAAAAATATGAAAAGGGAAAAAAAGTCAAAAATTTCTCCAGTGTAATGAAGCCACTGCCCTGGTGGAGGGGATAACGTGGCCCAGCTGGTGGTGCTATCTGGTATTCTGTGGTCTTCAGACCCCGTCATCCTACCTGGTGCTGCACTAATGGTACATTGGGGAAGCATCACTGCTGCCAGTGAGACACAGAGCTAGCACAGCTCCTACCTGACATATCTCGGGATGCCTGTCTAAGTCCTGGCTTTGCAGGTGCCATCAGTAGAATGCTACATCTTCCCCATCTTCCTTCAGACATGGAATACTGGAATGCCTTGGTATCCAAGGTCTTGGCTCACCCCTTTCCTTAGTGTGTGGCCCCACAGAAGGCCCAAAAGCATGCTCTTTTCCCCAGCACTCAGCCCCTACCCAAAGCTTGTGATAGGATGATCCTCCACAGAGTCTGGGCAGGTGGGGAGGAGAGGAGAGAAGAGGGCACAACATCTTGGTAAGTCAGTGTGAGTGGTGTGGATGGCACAGTGCCCAGAGCTTAGAGAGCAGCTGCCCTTTGTTGTATAAATACATGCATAAAGCCATGTGTGTTCCATCCCAAGATCAGTCTAAGGTCAAGATACTGAGCAGACCTACAGCAGCATCACAGCAGACCTGGGGGAAAAAGAAAGGTCCTATCTCATGCCACAACCTACTGTGGGGAGCCCTTCAGCCAGCAGAAACATGCATATTGCCTTTTATGATGTCTTTTTGTGAGAGTCAGGCTACGGGGCATCCACAGAGGTGCTCCTGAATGACCCATAAGGAAGGGCCTGCCATGCATCGTGGTGTGACTTGCATCTCAGGCACTGGGCTGGTGGTGACACACTTGGCTCACCCACAGCCTGCAGCACCGGGTGTCTCTTCTTGTAATTACCCCCCAGAGACCAGTCAGTCCAGGGCCGGTGCAGTCGGCCACTGTAGAACAAGGGCTCTGCAGGGTGGGGTGAGAGGCCACCCATGACACAGGTGGCACAGAAATGAGGTCACGGTAATCAAAGGTATTAATGGAACCAGGCTCTAGCATGCAGGACACAGTAGGATCAAAGCCCTGCGCCATTTGTCTCAGCTCTGCCTTGTGCTGGAGCTGGAATACATCCCACCTGCTGCCATTTGCCCTGGCTCAAGTATCCTCTGCTTGTCATGCTGCTGACCTGGGACCATCAGCCTCACACTTGAAACTAAGAGAGCCAAGGAGGATCTGCCCTCTTTCCCCATTTTTGACCCACTGTGGAGTACAAGGCTGCTGTCTGTGGCTAGCCTTGTGTTCTTGCTGTCATGCTATTGAGATGTCCCTGTTCAGAACAACACACACACTCTTCCCTTGCCTTTGTTTTCATGGAAAAGCCCAGTACACCTTGTCCATGCCAGATCCATCTGTGTATGCTGGGGTGCAGGTTTTTCATCCTGGGCCCCATGGAGCGTGCTGATGCACTTCCTCAGCAGCCAGGGTGCTGGACTCATGGAAGACGACAGGACACAGGGAAGGTTGGCAATGCTGCTCACAGAGCTCACTAAACATAATGTGATTTTTAACAGCTGGGGGAAGCAATACAGAGCTGTGACTGAATTGGCTGTAAGTGTCAGCTTCCATGACAAACATGGCACAGCTGCCTTCCCTCCCCACACTGGGAGGCCATGTTCCAGTCTGTGCTGCCTCAGCCTGCCCTGCCTGGAAAGGGTACAAGGATCATGGGAAGGGCTAGGAAGTGCCTACAATCACAGGGAGCTCCCAGATTTCTAGTGCACAGGACCTGATTCTTTGTTTTCCAGCACCTTCAGCACCTGGACACAGCATCACTGCCTACATGTGGCTGTGGCAATGGTGACCTCCAGCTGAAGGGCTCCCACTGGCATCTAGAGTACAGCATGGTCACACTGCTCCCCTGTGCCCTGGCACAGAGAGGGGAAGCCAAAGGAGAAGGCAACAGACACAGAAGGACAGGCATACAGATAAATTCTTTGCCTGGAGGTGGCTGTGTCCAAGTTTTCTCTTGTGAATAGTCTGAGCAACGACTTCCCTTTAACCTGCCCTATTTAGCCCAAGTCATAGCTGTGTCAGGAAACTAAACTGCATGGTGTGTATGATTACAGGACCACGGGCAGGCCAAGGAGTTCCTCACTCAGGTGTAGCCTGAGTGACCACTGGCTCAAGGGTGGGGAGCTCCTTGCAGCACCCACCTCTTGCTCAGGTTATCTGGGAGAATAAGCAGGGCTCCACCATCTCTGCCTGACATCAGAGAGCAGAAGGGACTGGGAGCGTCTCTCTCACCCATAGGGCTGGGGTAGGATGCATCCTTCCCAAATAGAAGCTCAGTGCTCAGAGGGGAATGGTTCTCCAGATTGCTTTCTCCCAGAAGGTTTTCTTTTTGTCAGTTCTGAGATGGGTAAGGAAGCCAGGGGAAGGAGGAGGATGGTGGTTTGTTAGTGTCAGGATCTCTGGGGTGAATTGGGCGTGTGGGTGTGCTCTGTAGGGTTTGTGGCAGGCACTGTGCTGAGATATGCATGCCCTCACCAGGCTTTCCCTACACATTGCTGTGCTGCTTCTGAGTTCCTCCCTGCAGCAACATCAAGCCATACAGATCAAAGGGCAATGACAAACCACGTGTGAAGGGTCTGGTTGCCCTGATGTCACAGTTTAACCGCATCTGGCCACTCAGTACCACACAGATTCTCACTCATTCTCCCTCTGCCACAGTGGGGAGGAAATTCAGGGGGAAAAATAAAATTTGTGGGTAGAGATAAGAGCAGTTTAATAATTTAAACAATGTTGTTGTTGTTATTGTTAATAATAAAAAAAATAAAATTGTAATTAAAAGGAGAAGGAAAAAAAAACAGAGTGAATTAAATGAGACACAACACAACACACTTACTCACCAGCGACTTATTGGTACCCAGCAGTTATTAGCAACTCCTAGGCACAATGTTCTTTGGCATGGAATATCCCTTTGGCCAGTTTGGGTCAGCTCCCCTGGCCATGCACCTTCCTGGTTTCTTGTGCAGCTGCTCACTGCCATGGGAAATAGAACAGTGCTTGAGTTAGGGTAAGCACTGCTGAGCAACAACTGAAACAGTGTTATCAACATTATTCTCATACTGAATCCATCACAGAACTGAAGCAGCTACTAGAGAGAAAATGAACTCTATCCCAGATGAAACCAGGACACCTGCTCTCCTATAACTGGTGCTGTGGGTCACAGGCACCACCTAGTCTGAGGCCAGTCCACTCTAGTATGGCCCCACTTGTTCCAGCACAACAGGGACACCAGACCAGGTTCTTGGCATCTGTGCTCCAAGACATGTGTGCTTTGCTCACATCTGGCAGAACCACGGGCCCTACAGGTGTGCTGCAAAGTCCATGGGGCGTATTACTAATTACTTGGCAAGATGTAGGAGATGGAGAAAGGCTGACACAGCTTCCTGGGATGAGTATAGAGCTGCTGAGAGCCACATTTCCCAGGTCCAGGTCAAGAGGACAAGGAAAAGCCCTGTTATCTTCTGGGCAGTGTTGAAGGACTGGAGCAGAGCCAGGTATTGTGAGATAAGGTGTTCAGGCTCATTAAGGAGCAGGATGGGTAATATTGGAAATGGTGGCCATACCTAGCATGAAGTGACCAGTTCCTGGTGATCTGTGAAAGTCCTTAATCACTGCAAGAATGTGGACTTTGAACTATTGGAGGAAGTCAAGAAAAGGGCTTTGGAGCTGATAAGGGGCTAGAGCATCCCCCCCATGAAGACAGGCTGAGAAAGTTGGGCATGTTCGGCATTCAAGGGAAGGTTGTATGGATACCTCATAACAACCTTCCAGTATCTTAAAGGGGACCTACAAGGAAATTAGAGAGGGACTTCATCAGGAACTGTGAAGGGATGGAGAAGGACAAGAAGCAGTGGCTTCAAACTCAAAAAGAGTAAGTTTAGGGTTAGAGTTTAGATACCCATTAGATATTAGGAACATAAAAATCCATGTGAGGATGGTGAGGCACTGGATTAGGTTGCCCAGAGTGGTGGATGTTCCAACCCTGGTGGTGCTCAAGGCTAGATTGGATGCAACTTTGAGCAACCTGGTTTTGTTCAAAGTGTTCCTTCATACGGCAGAGGGACTGGAACAAGATGATCTTTAAGGTCTTTTCCAACACAAATTATTCTGTGATTCTGTGCAGTTGTGCTCAAATGGCTGCATGTCACGTCACCTCAGGTTACACGTGGTGCTGCCTGTCCCTCCTTTTCAGAAGTGATGGCTGGCTTTCTTTTATCAGTGTTCTCAATGTTTTCAATTTCACTGCCCCCATGGGGCTTCCAGCAGACATGCCCTCAACTGGGTTCAGGCATCAGTGGCCCCCAGGCACAGGCACTGGTGTTTGCTTGAGGAGAAGCAGAGCAGGGAGCTGAAATCCGTGTCCAGGATGAGACAGGGATGGATGTGGATTCTGTCTCCATGGATGTCAGAGCACCGGCACCCAGGCATGAGAAGCATCGACAAGAGATAAGGAGGCAGTGAGCAAATCTGCCAGGTGCTGTGCTGACTATGCTGGAAGAATATTAATGACACAACAAATATTTGCAGCCCTCATGCTGCACACAATCCCTCAATGGCTTTGCAGCTGGAGTGACAGGGAGGCAATGGGGGCACAGCAATGTGCCTGCACAGCAGGGAACTTGCCAGTCCCTGCTGGCAGCTGAATGAGGGCTGCTGCAGCCTGCAGCCATGGTGCTAGGTGTGGAACATGCATAGCCCTGCTAGGCTCAGCAGCACACAATACACTGGGAAATGTAGCCCGGCTGCATCACCTGGACTGGGTGCTGCTGGACATCACCAAACTGGGGCTGAGACATTCTCCCATGTACCCTGGGCTCCTCAAAATCATCAAGCCTTCTGTCATTGTGTAATGGCACCTGCTGGGCCCTCATCTCCTATTTCCTACAGGGCAGAAGCATGAGATGTTTTTCAGAGAGCAGTCATGTCATAAGGAGGGAGCTGGATAACATTCAGAACATGGGGGTGAGGTGTGGACATCTGCAGGGGGATGTGTGGTAGTGTGAGAAAAGAGCAGAGATCTTCTAGCACAGAAGGAAAGAGGATACTTGGGACCAAGAGGCTACACCCACATTCAGGAGAGAAGCACCAAAGGGAGTAATTTGCGTCAGCCAGTGATCTTTGACCTGCTCACCCTGGTGTCTGCACAGCCCCTTCAGGCTGGAAAACCCTAGTGCACTTTAGCCTTGTGCCGGCTCTGGCAGCACACTCCTGGAAGCAGCCATTGATTTTCCAGAGCATTTGCAGAGGAGTCTCAGGTATAGATGGGCTCTTGCACATCTTGCACAAAGTTCTAGCTCTGGGGCTCTGAGCAGGGTAAGGCTTTGGTTAGGGTGGATTACTGTTGGCTCATCCCAATCAGAGCTGTCCTGCAAGAACCCCAGTGCCACAGACGCTGTTATGGAATAAAGGTGGGAGTGCAGCAAGGACCAGGTTTTCTGTGTGGAGAGCCCCTGCATCCCTCACTGCTCTGCACAGAGCCTGGCCACCCTACACCTGCAGTTGCCCTGATCCTTACAGGACAACCCTGCACTTCTACAGTTCCAGCCTCCCTCAGCTGTTGGAAAGCTTCCACCTCAGCTCTGCCTGGGTGCTGCACCATTCCCAGGGTGAAGATGTTTACTAATCCATGAGCCTTTTTCCCTGTGGGAGAGAAAGGCTGTAGAGCCCAGAATGAAAAGGGCAAAAAGGACAAAGCCCCCCTCCTCTCTCCCCTGCAGATCCACGTGAGCAGAGTACAGCCAGGGACACCTCCTTCCTGCTTTTCCTCACCAGGGATTGAGGAGTTTAATTCAGGGTTTGCTGCAGGCTCAGCCCAGCCTGACTTTGCACCCAGCTGCTCAGTGTACTTGCCTGCACCATGGGAGGAATTTGGGCCACTGGAGACTTTTAGCCATGTCTCAGTTCAGCCCTGCTGTGCCAGGCAGGAGCAGAGCGTGATGGAAATAGAACAGTAGAGTTACTAGTGCTGATGAGAGAAGGGACTGCAAATCCTGCAGCAGCAGTTTCCACAGTCAGAGCCATCTCTAGGGTTTTAATTTATCCATTATAACTTAATTGGATGTAAACCCAGTCACTTGTGAGCAGCAGGAGCTCTGATCAGGCAGTGGTCCTGAATTTCTGTCTTCAAGATGCCTCACCAGGGTTCCCCATCTCTGCTGTGGTGCTTTGACCATCAGGAATCTGCTGCACTCAAGTGGAGGGGAGAGGTTCCCCTTGTTGCCCCAGCTGAGCTGGCTTCTCTCAGACAGTGCTTCTCTGAGAAGTGTCCCACATGACTGAGGAGCTGGTCATTGGGCTGTGGGTGCATCAGCATGCTCGTATTTCAGGTGCCAGGGCTGAGCCCAGGTAGGTACCCAGTGCCACCCATCTGAGCAGCTGCATCTGGACACAAGGGTGGGAGGGCACAGACTGCAGCCTCCTGTCCACACAGGCAGATGATGTTCTCTCCTCTCGTCCATGGAGCTGCTCCTGTCATTGTTTAGGCTGTTGTCAGCAGGACAGACATGTGAGGCTGAGGACCTAAGAATGTGGCCTGTAGCATGGCTGCAAAAGTTTCCCTGGCACATGACATCCAGCAGCCTGGCAGGCTGGAGTGGTGCTGGTGAGGAAAAAGATGGTTCAGACCCGTGACACAGGGACTGGCATAGCCCTGTCCCCAGCCTCTGCCTCCCCACATGTGGGAATCTTGCCCTGCACAAACCCACTCCCTCTGCAGGTCTGGAAAAGCAGGAATGCCATGAATTCCTAGGGGGAGGGCAGGGCACTGATCCTGTTATAAATAAGTCCAGGGCACAGTTCCCTGCTCAAGCCCACAGGGTTGTTGTCTCTCCTGAGAAAAGGAGGAAAACCCAGCTCATGGTCCAAGGTGTTTATGCTGTGCTTGGTGGCACCTGGCATCAAGCACTAGCCAAAAAATGCCACACCAGGAGATACTCTGTGTGGGTGCTTTTCCCAGCAGGAAAAGAAGGTAAAGTGGTGCAGGACATGTGCAGCCAGTCCTACCACACGGGAAACAGCTGGAGCAAGGCTGTTTGAGGGGAGCTACAGAGTCAGGATTGTGGCAGTGCCCAGAGAGGTGGCTAGGGCAGGGCTGCGCCAGCACAGGTAGGTGGATGCCAAAGAGAGTGTCAGCGAAATGTGTGGGACTGAGCAAGGGCAGATCCAGCTGCAGAAAGTCCTTGGGCAGGAAGGACAGGACAGATCAGCTTCAGAGCAGGCAAAAAGCCTGAGGTGAGGGAGCAGGAAGCAGAAGGAAGCCAGGGAGAAGTGGAAGAGCTCAGGAAAACAAAGAAGGAGAAAGGGTGCAACAGGCAGGAGGCATGCTGTCACCGAGAGGCTGCACTTCCCTGCTGCTCCGGAGGACAGATCCCACTGCCCCTGGGACACCATCCAGGACGGGTGCGCAGGGAGAATCAGAGTCCCTGTGCCGAGATCCAAGCCTATACTAGATCTCAAGCCCCCCTGAGCTGGGGCTCAAACTGCCAACAGCTACTTGTATGGGGGAACTGGTCCCACGACACTGTATAGGGTGGGGCTGGATGTATAGGAAAATCAGATCGGATCTCCATGCCTTTTGTCCATTCATAAGGGACTGCATGTTCGAAGACAAAGAGAGTCCCGTAGCTAAACAGGGAATCCCGGCAGGGCCCAGGAGAGAAAGGAAGTCCCGCACCTACAGTGTGAATCCAGGTGGGACCCAGGGGAGGAAGACTCCCACGCCTTATAGGCGCCTCCAGGGACGGGGGACAGTTAAAGCCCTGTGTCCGTGGGGTGTGCCCAAGCTGTGCCCCTGGATCTCGGGGCATCAGAGCACACCCTGGCGCGTGGGGAGACGCCCTCTCGGTACCCACCGGAGGCCGGTGCCGGTGGATGCGGACATCGGGGCGTGCGAGGCCCCGCGCTGCTCGTCGGGGCGGGGCGGGGCAGGGCGG
>VXBR01004770.1:78136-118738 GCA_013400215.1 Cisticola juncidis | reverse complement strand
GTGGTGCCCCCCCTCCAGCCCCGGCAGCGGGGCGAGGCTGGCGGGGTTCGAGGCGGTGCTGTGCGGAGGGGACGCGGGGGCGCCACTGCTCGCCCCGTCCCGGCCGGGGCGTTGTGCCTCTATCCCCCCGAGCAGGGGGAGGGGAGCGCCGGCTCTGTTTACAGCCGGGGAGGCTGAGCGCTCGCAGCGCTGCGCCCTGGATTGCGCGAGGGGTCGGGTGGCGGGCAGCCGAGCCCCGGGGACCCCTGTCAAAAGGCTGGAACAACCGAGCCCGCCCAGGGTGTGCCGGTGGCAGGGAATCCGGGTAGCGTTCCTAGCCACTCCAAGGTGATGTCCGGCGTTGCTGGGCCTGCTGAGTAGGTGATGTGCAGGATTACCCACGGGAACCCCATCAAGGTGTTTGGCTGTGGGGCGGGGGTGTGATGCCGTAGAACAGCACGGGGCTGACTCCTAGCTGGGCTCTCAGTGCTGCCTTTGTCCTCTATCCCCTCTGGGATTGTCAGAGTGGGGATGCCTGTGTGTGGCCCATGCTCCGGACAGGGGTGTGTGAGTGCTGGTGGGGAGCTCGGGGTCTCCAACAGTCAGGCAGAGGTGTATGGTGGCATTATCCTGCCATCCCAGTGCACTACTGCTGGGGACGAAGGGCTGTGCCTCGATGTCACCACCACCTCTCCCGGCAGAGGGGAGGTGTGTGCATGTGTTGTTTTGAGCCTCGGCATCACTATAAGCCACAGGGCTAGGACTGCCCTTAAGTGGTGATCTAGTGGTTTCATATCCCTCAAAGCACAGCTTCGGGCTGGGCACAACCCCCACTACCTGCCACCACAGTCTCTGGGGTCACAGGCAGCACAACTGGACATTCTCATCCTGACAGTACCCTAGGGTACCTCTCCAGCCCTGACACCATTCCCCACTCAGCAGGGAGACATCAAGACCTGTCTCTTCTTCAGCCACAAAAGAGGTATCCTGTGAGGGGCCATGGAGAGTGTGCAGAGAGGTCCCTCTCCCCCCTTCTCCCTCCGGGAGCTCCCTCCTGGAACCATGACCTCCCTTCTGGCTGGGTTCCTGCTATTGATCTCTGGCTTGGAGTGCACAGCAGCACCTTGGAGCACAAGGAGGCATTTAATAATGTCAGGCATGGATATGGCTCTTTAATAATGGATGCTCCCGTGTCTCAGGGAGGCCACGGTCTTTTCTTGCCTTACTGTTTGTTTTCCCAGACTCTGCAGGAGCCACAAAATGCTCCTTCTCCCATACATTGTTTAGGTTCTTGTGAGGCTGCTGGCATGTAGGATTTGGGGGATTGGCAAAGGTTGAGGGGTGGGAAGGGGATCAGGATCGACATGTGTGCATGGTGGCAAGGAGGCAAGGACGGGAGGGGGCCAGATGGGGTTTTGTGCTCATGTGGTGGGTTGAGTCCAAGAGCTCAGCGGGATGGTGGGGTAGGCCTGGGATTGAGCTGGGGTTTGGCCGCCAGAGCTTGTGAGGAGAACGGAGCTTGGCAGGGCAGCCCAGGACCCATTTTCCTCCCACCTCCCTTGTTCCTTCTGTAGCTTTCCAAGGCTGTGGACACTTGAGTCTGCCTTCTCTGTGTGGCTGCTGAGTCCTACATCATTCCAGCCTTGATGCGTGGGGGCATGGGGAGGGGACCTGGACATCTCTGCCCCTGCACAGGTAGCTCACTCCTGGTGTGCACTGAACCAGGGCCAGGCAGGGTGCTGACAAGCGTCTGACTGTCTTCTCAGCACTAAAGCTAGAGGGCTTAGTATGTGCAAGCCCTGGTGTCCCAAGCTAGCCCCTCCAGTCAAGCACCTTTCTCAGAAAGGCTCTCCAGAGCAAACAGGAGACACCAGTGACAAGAAGCTGCTCTTTATCATGTGCCTTGTTCATAGCTGATCCCCCACTGTGCTGCAGACCGGGGCTGTTTTCCCTCTGGAGCAGCTGGTTCTCACTGCCTTTCCCTGTGCAATTTCAGCGGCACTAACCCTCCCATTCAGATACACAGACATTGCAGGAAGCCACCTCTCTATTTCCAATTGACTGAGCAGATTGAGCCAGGTCTGTTTGTGTCAGGCATTTTCTCCTGCCCTTAAACCACTGTTGCCATCTCGTCCCCAAATCCCTCTCTTACTTACCCATGTGCTGTCTTCAGACAGAAGACAGCAGGCACGGGGACTATGGGCAGCATCCTTGGGGCTGTATCCAGAGGTCTTCATTCATCTGAATCTCAGCCTCATGCCCTGATGTTGCACATCCTCTTGGAAATGCCATTTCCCAGGATGCAGCTCTATGATGTGCTCTGTCCAGCGCCCCATTTCCATGGCACTGTGTGTGTGTGTGTTCGTGTGGATTAGCATCTCCCAGCATGGGCAGAGCTCAGGAGGGGGTTTTGGCATCACTGTCACTTGCCTGTCTCTGCTTGCTTCCTGACAAACCTTTGGGATTTTTCTATTTACTTCCAATTTTCCGGTGCAACTAATGGAGCAAGTCCCTCCCTCTTATCTGCTGCCCTTCATCAGGGACCTTGCCTTGCTTTACAGAGCAGAATGAAGCAGCATGACACCGATGGGGAAACCAAGGCAAGCAGGGAGGAAGTGAATTAGCCAAGGTCAGCCAGCCATGGCAAGGCTGGGAGCAGCCGTGGCCCCGCAGTTGCTGCTCAGTAGTCCTGGGCACAGGAAGCATGTTGTGCTGACCAGCTGGAGACCTGCCAGCCCTCTCACGCTCTATCACGGGGCATGCTCCAGGCTTGCCAGTCAGGGCAAGCAGTGATCTTCCCCCACGGTGCAATGCTGGCACTGCCCTGGCCCCTGGTGTGCCCGCAGTGCCGCTCCTGGGAGAACAGGAGGTAGGGTTTGCTGATGCTCAAACACTCTCCACGAGCAGGTGCTTTGTCTCTTCCTCAGAGAAAGTCTGTCTTGGCTGATTCTGCTCTTTCCATTTGATGAGCACGTTTTCCAGTCCCACTCAGTTGTGTTATTGGGATTCCTGTGAGCTCAGATGCAGCTGTTATGGGTGGCTGTGGGGTTACCACAGTGGCACTGCTAGATCCCTTGTCCCTCCTCCTGTCTTCCCCACAGAATGCTCTGGGGTGACGGGTACAGGACGGTGTCCCTGTGTGACTGTGCCTTGCCTGTGTGGGGCAGGGGGCAAGGGAATGTGCAAAGAGGGGGGCTATGTGCTAGGCCGTCCCCAGAGCAGAGTGCAGGGGGGCTGGCTGCTGAGACGTCCGGGTGGGGAGATGTCAGGGAGCTTTGCCCCACGTCTAGACAGCAGTGCCGGCTGTGGGGAGGGAGCAAGCTGTCTGCTTGCTCTGATTAGCATGCTCTTTAAATAAGACTCTAATTTCCGCTGTTAAAAGAGCTCAGATCCCTTGTGCCCAGGCTGGGGCTGCCGCCAGTCTGTCCCATCCCCCAGCCCTGTGTTCTGGCAGCAGATCGGATGGGGACCAACATGCCACAGCACCCTGGCTCAGCCACAGTACCCCCGTGAGGTGCCCAATGGGCCAGCCATGTGGGGTGCCAGGGAGCTTCAATGAGGGGTGAGGGCTTGCCTGTTCCTGGGTGCGGGATAAGTGGCTTGCCCTCCCCCTGCAGCCCCACACGGCTGCCCGGCTGAGCTCAGCTCCGGGGAATGCGCTGGGATTCCTGGGCACCATGCCAGAGTGCATGAGAGAGGCGAGAGGGGACACCTTCCTGCCTGAGAAGGTTGTGCTGCCAGCTGCCTTCCCTGGATGCCAGAGAGGGAGGAAACCCCCTTAGTGGGGGGCTTCAATCCCCCTGCAGTCATGGCTGGTGCCCTTTGCTGCTGTATCCGTGTCAGAGTGCAGTCAGGGTGCTGGGCTGGTGCGAGCACCTGGACAGACTGAGTAAACTGGTCAGTGCCTGTGGGAGCCATGGAAAGGGAGCATACTCCTTCTCTGCTGTTCCAGGTATGGGCTGGCCTTGAGCCAGAGAACTTGCAGGGGAGATGGCAGAATGGGGCCTTGCAAGTGAGCTCAGGATATTGGACAGCCTCAAGGACATCGTGCCTTGTGGGGATGGAGTCACAGAAAAAGATATCGAGGCAGGGCTGTACTGGCCAGGAGCTTCTGGGATCCCTGGGGTAATTCCTGGAGAACCAGCTTTCACCAGACCTTCCCTCCCCCAGGCTGCCTGTCCTTCAGTCTTACGGTCCAACCATGTGACTGCACTCAGACCTCACTCAGCCTATTCCAGTGGCAGGTGGCTTTTTAATGAGGAATTAAGCCATGGGCACCTCCTGGCTGTGTGGGGCTTAGCTGGTGCCCACCAGATGCTGCTCCCTGATGCAGGGCCGCTGCTGCTGGCAGGGAGCTGGCCAGCCAGCCCTACGGCACATGGCCACCGAGTGCCAGCATTGTGCGTGCTGCACGGAATTCCTGACGTGGGCGCGTGGCGCCGGAGCCGTGCCGCCTCCAGCCGTCCCGGCAGGGATGAGCCTGCCTGCGCCACTCGGCCGGGTCCTGCCGTCTGGCAGCTGCTGGTGCCAGCCAAACTGACCGAGCCAGTCCTGCCAGTCCCACATGGCGTGGGAAGGGAAGGAAGCACTGCTACCAGGAGAGCTGGGTCAGGAGTGGTGGGTTTTGCTGGGCAGCATCTAGTGCCAGAGGTTTGGCAAGGCTGTGGATCCTGCTGGCTTTGTCCAGGCTCTGCCTTCCTCAACCCCCGGCTCCATGGGGAGCTGGAGGGACCAAGGGAGACTGTGCTTCGATCACACAAGTCCCCTCCTTAAAGCCTGCACTGAAGCCTTGCTGAGAGCCCAGTTTCTGTTTCTGTTGCTGTCTCAGCTGCCCCACCGACAAGGATGGGGTGGAGGGAAGACAGGGATGGTTGAGATGGGGTGGGGTTGCCCCTTGCCCTTGGTCCATGTGTGATTCCTTGGGCATCAGGATGGTATTGGCAGCAATTCCAGGCGCTGCTGGGCAGTGCTGTGGTGAGCACGGGGAGGATTTGGAGCACCATGAGATGGAGCACTCTGAGTGCTCCCCACAGGAGACACTGCAGTGTCATCCTGGGACAGGCTCTCCCTGAGCCCAGGAGCTCAGTATGTCCAGTGTTCAGCAAGGAGGAGGCATGGGGAAATTCACCCTCCCTTCTCCGTGCAGCATGGTGGGGTGCCAGGATAGGGACCTGTGGTGGCAGGTGTCTGGGGTGTCCCCTTCCCACTCGTCCATGGTCCATTCTGAGCTCTGCTGTCACATGGGCCCTGTCGGTGGGTCAGGAGTGCCAGCTGGCTGTCTGGGGCTGACTGGAGGTGACGCAGGTGTAACTGGAGTGGGGTGCCTGTAGGCAGGTGTCTGCTGAATTATTCAAAGCCTCTCCATGAGCTCAGTGAGCTGATGGTGGCACAGCACAGCTATTCCCTCTCACTTCTACTCTGACTAGGACTGGTTTGGTGTCAGTGCACACAGACATGTGGAAGGATCTTCATAGAGCTATTATATACATCTCATTTCCCCCATGCCCTTTTGAAGGAATGGAGCTGCTGCCCCATCCCATGGGTGTTTTCTGCTGGATAGATCCCCATTATGGCATGCACCCCAGGAGCAATGCCAGCCATGGGGTGAGAGGAAAGCCCTGGAGGGCCCAGCATGCCAACCTCCCTCTGCTGTGGTGGGGACAAGGGCCAAGCTGTGAGCAGGATGAGGGTGCTGGGGATCCTGCCTCCAGCCAACCCCCTGTGTTTTGCCTGGGAAGGCAATCCCTGAAGTGAGGGATGTTGTGGGGGTGCTGTGGGGCTGGCCAGGGGCTGGCACTGGCTCAGCAGCCTCAACCAGCATCGACTAAAAAGGAGAAGAGCAGGGAGCTGACGGCAGCACTGAGGAATGCCTGCGCTTCCATGCACAGCTCTGTGTGTTCTGGGGGGCAGCTGGGATCCACTGGGTTGTCCCCGTGGGCAGCTGCTGCTTCAAGGCAGAGGTGGCATCCCACCCCCAGCACCTGCTCAGGAGGGGACCCTCAGGACTGGTTTGGCCCCCCATAACAGTGCTAGGTTAGGGCATCCCGTGCTCTTCCCTTGCCCTGTTCATGCCAGGGAGCTGCAGATGGATGGGGTGTCCGTGCTTGGCCATGCTCCAGCTGCTGTTCTTGGCGGGGGACCAGGCCCCCAGATCGCATGACAGTGTTGGGCTGGGGCTGGCTAAATATACAGCTCATCCAGGCTCCATGTCCTGCCAGACTAGGGTCAAGCACTACAGCATTACAGTTGGCCGCACCTAGAGCTGGTTCTGAGGGGCAGTGTGCCCCCTCTTTTTTCCACCCCACCCTGGTAGGGTCTGGCTGGGTGGTGCTAACCCAAAAACAGTCTTCCCTGACGCTCCCCAACCCTGTACCTGCCTGTCCTTAAGGTAAAGCTGGGCTCACAGCTTCTGGGAGCTGTTGTTCCCTCTTGGGAGTTCAGGGCAGTGTACCGTGGTGGAGCATAACAAGCAGAGTGCCTCAGGAAGGATGGCACTGTGTGTCATCAGTACTGGGAGTGCTTGGAGATGTGGAGAAAGTGCTCCCCTAGCCCTGTTGGTCTCTGGGGTACCATGGGATGCATGGCTCCCCTCTCTGGGGCTGGGGTGGAAGCCAAGTGAAGCCTGGTGTCCATGGGGGCTACAGAGGTACGAGAGGCTCAGCCTTCCTTGCCTCCCCCTCCAGGTGCGGCACCGCCAGTCGGGGCAGATCATGGTGCTGAAGATGAACAAGCTTACCAGCAACCGGGGCAACATGCTGCGGGAGGTGCAGCTGATGAACCGCCTCTCCCACCCCAACATCCTCAGGTAGAACCTGCTTCCCCACTGCCATCTCCACTGCCCCCCTTTTTCCAAGCCTGGGGGTTTGGAGCTACTGCTGACACTGGATGAGCTCTTGGGGCTGGTCCCTGCCACAGCCACCCTCAGATCCCTTCTATCTCACAGGTTCATGGGGGTGTGTGTGCACCAGGGACAGCTGCATGCACTGACAGAGGTAAGAGTGACAACAGCTGTGAGTCTCGGGGTTCCTGCAAGCCTGCGGAAGGAACAGTGATACCTAGGGGACGCATTCTTGGCCTGTTACATGTATAGGCAAGGCCTACGGGGGGGCTATGGTGTGGGGTGGTTGGAATATGCATTAGGATCAGAGATCGGCTATGGCGGGGAGGGAGGAATGCTGTGATGCATGGTCCGGCTCTTCCCATCAGTACATCAACGGTGGGAACCTGGAGCAGCTGCTGGACAGCCCTGTGCCCCTCTCCTGGTCCATGCGTGTCAAGCTGGCCCTCGACATTGCCCATGGCCTACACTACCTGCACTCCAAGGGCATTTTCCACCGCGACCTGACCTCCAAGGTACAGGATGTTCCAAGGCACTGCACTGCCCTCCTTGTCCCATACTCGTGTTGCTGCCTTGCTGCCCCAGGCATGGCAGGTTGGGACGCAGGAGACTGTGCTGTGGCATCCTGAAACCAGTGGCCAGGGAGGCAGGGCGGGTGCAGTTGGTGTGACAGGTCCTCCTGTGCCCTCAGAACTGCCTGGTACGCTGCGAGGCCAGTGGCTACACAGCTGTAGTGGGTGACTTCGGCTTGGCAGAAAAGATCCCCACCTACAGGTACGTGGGCAGCATCCACCTGTCCATCCCCATCCCTGGAGCCCACTCAGACCAGAAGCTGGAGAGGGATGGACATTGGGGATGCAGCTAAAAGGGTAGGAATGGGGGTGGTGAGGTGGTCCCTGGCAGCAGGGACTCCAGGAGCTGTTTGGGAATGGCCAGGAGGGGATGAAAAAGGGAGTGGTATGATTGATGAGAGATGAGTTTGCAGGGTGCATGGAGGAGGGTTAGCCCAGGAAGGGAGATGGAGATGGTGAGCTGGGCTGCTGCAGCAGGAGGATGGGAGGTGGGACATTTGGGAAACTGAGCAGCCTCTGACATTCTACCATGTCTCCTAGTGAGGGCAGCGAGAAGGAGCCTCTGGCTGTGGTGGGCTCACCATACTGGATGGCACCCGAGGTCCTGCGCGGGGAGATCTACAATGAGAAGGTGAGGCTGCCCCATGTGGGGCTTTACTCAGGCTTGTGCTGCCAGTGGTTTGCAGAGTTTGCAGTCCTGGGATGCACTTAGAGGGAGGGAATTTGGCATCCTCTGGTGATGAGGTGCCAGAGCCCCAGTGTGGTTGTTCTCCAGTTCTCCTCCCTCCCCAGGGAGGAGAAGGGCTGTGGCTGTGCAGAATGGTGGGCACATCCCCTCGGGGCTGCAGGGCACCCCCATTACTCCCCACTCTCTCTCTGCAGGCCGATGTGTTTGCATACGGCATCATCCTGTGCGAGACCATCGCTCGTGTCCCAGCTGACCCCGACTACCTGCCCCGCACTGAGGTAACTGGGATGGGAACAGGGGCCGTTGTGGGTGGCAGCACTGGGGCTGGGACCACTTCATCAAACAAGGGGGGCCATTCTGTGTTGGGCAGAGACCCACATGCTGGACTGGTCCCTCATCTCAGGGCCGGGTTGCTGTGTCCCACTTGCTGCCCAGGGAGGGATGGTCTCTGCCAGTAACCTTAGAACCCATAGTTAGCTGAAAAGGAGAACAGGGCAGTTGGATTCAGGCAGAGAGCAGAAGTGGTGTCTGTGTCCTAGCATCCCCCAACCTTAGCCCAATGTGGAGTGACATCAGGGTCCTCCCCTGCTGTGTCCCAGCTGGGGTACTTCCAGGTCCACAGACCCGTGTGACAGCGCAGGGGTGAGGGGACCAGGCCATATTGGGTTCCCTGGGCCTTGTGGTGCCCCAGGAGACCCAACCTTACTATTGTTCCTTTCCCTGATGCAGGACTTTGGTCTGGACGTCACCACTTTCCGCACCATGGTGGGAATTGACTGCCCAGCGGCCTTCCTCCAGCTGGCTTTTCACTGCTGCAGTGTGAGACTCCCATCTCCACTGACCGCCCTTCCCTGCCACGACAGGCGGGCAGGGCAGGCTGCCTTGCCTGCCCACAGGGAGAGCAAGGAGCCACCTTTGCCATGCTCCCTGGGGTGCTTGAGGAGGCACAGACCTGACAGGGAATCCCTCCTGCCCACAGATGGAGCCCAACTCCCGCCCCTCATTCCTGGAAATCACGCAGTGCCTGGAGAGCATCCTGCAGCACCAGCTGAGCGCCGAGGGTGCCAGGGCCACCCTGTTCAGCATCGGAGAGAGTCTGCCTGCATCTGGAACGTCAGCCACACTCAGTGGTACGTAGGCGCCTCGGGGACAAGCTGTAGCAGGGTGTACAGATGGGGGAGTGTGGAGTTTCCAGTTCTACTCCATCAGCTGTAGGGGAAAGAGACAAGGGTGTGTGAGGTCTGCGGATAGAGCTGGTCCCTGTTCCTCCCTTGGGGTGTGCCCCTAAGTTGTTTGGTGCCCAACACCCCATAACACCCCACATGGCCAGCTGCTGGCTTCTGGTGACACTCTCCTGTGCCCATGCCCAGGAGTGGCCAGGAGGTCAGCCAGCCACATGGAGCAGTCGCCCCTGCGTGAGCTGGGGACACAGCACCTGCAGCCAGACCAGCGCCTGTCCCGCAGCCAGTCTGACATGTTCCCTTCCAAGTCACCTACCCTGCTGTGGCCTCTAGAGCCTTACAGTGAGGCCAGGTCCAAGGAGACATACCCCCGTGTCAACCCCTTCTCCCAGCGTGAGGACCTGAAGGGGGGGAAGATCAAGCTCTTCGATACGCCGAGCAAGTCGGTCATCTCACTCAGCTTCGACCTGCCACCCCCCGCCCCGCTGCAGCTCAGCAACCCTGTGACACCTGAGCCTGCTGTGGAGGTCCAGTGTGACTTCTCAGCACCCACCACCAGCCCCCGCAAGTGCCACTCTCTGCCCTCCTCTCCTGAGCTGCCCCACCGGGGGGGCCTGGAGCTGGGTGTGGGGTCCTCGCATCCCACTGATGACCCCCAGACCCCCACCCTCCTTCCTCCCTCGGCGTGGGGAGGAGCCTCCACCCCCAGCTCCAGGGCAGAGGAGCAGATGGACTGTGGCCCAGACAGCTCTGAGGCGCCGCAGCCCACCCTGCCCCCCCTCAACAGCAACTTCATCCACACTGCATCCTCGGGCACATGGCCCTGGCAGCCAGATGTGCAAGCCCCCAATGGGCTTCTCATCAACAATAACCACGTGATAGTCAGCAAACCCCTGCCCTGGGGCAGCGGGCTGGAGCACGGCTTCTCCGAGGTCAGCATCTCCTGTGCAGCAGCGCTGGAGCGGATGGAGCACTCAGCCATGCTGCCTGGGCACAGCTCTGGTGCCATGCTGGAGCAGGACGAAGTGCTGCCCTGCCCTGGCTGCTGCCTGAGTCCCTTCAGCTTCAGCTTTGCCTCCATCTGCCACCGGCCAGCGCCCAGTCCGCCCCGCTACCAGAACCTCAACTGTGAGGCCAAAAGCCTCATCTGCCACGATCGGGGCCAACACCAGAAAGCCCCAGGGCCAGTTCTGGCTGAGCCCAGCCTGAAGCTGCCGGAGGCACAGTCCTAGTAACAGGGACCCTGGGGAGTGGGGCTGAATCCAGCTGCCCCTTGCACCCCTCTGCAGCCACAGCACTGGGCAGTGCAGGGGCCTGGCACATCCCCACGGTCTGTCATCACTCAGCACGTGGTGGCCACCAGTGGCCAAGGTGCCAAGTGCTAGGCTGCCGCAGCGCTGCCCAGTCACTCGGGCACCCACCCCACCAGGATCAGCCTTGGGGATCTGCAGGGAACCCTGGAGGTGGGCTGGGTCTCTGCTGGGGACCAAAGTGCAATAACACCGCTGCCCTAAGCACTGCCCCAAGCGGCAGGGCTGGTCCCCCGCGGGGCCACGGGGCTCAAGCCCTGGATCCAGGACCCCCTTTCTCTGCAGGCTCTGGCAGAGGGGTATACAATGAGCCTGCTACCTTGGGAGAACTGGGAATTCCCTGCACCCACGCAGGTGAGAGGGACTGGGCTGGGGTAGAGAGGTCAGCGGGTGTATGTATGTTTCTGGGGATCCTGGGGGGCTGGTGGGTGAAGCCATGTTTGTCCACAAGCGTGGGGAGCACAGCCAGTCCCTGACATGGGGAGAAAAGGGCAAGGGACCGCAGAGAGGCAATGCCCATGGGCAGTGCACGGGGAGGATTGCCAGCACTAGGGTTGTCTCTGCCTGACCGATGCTGAGGGTTGGGTGCTGAGCCAGCACAGCGCCTCGCATTCCCCTGGCAGTCAGGTTTGGGAGCAGGATGCTGGCAGAGGGGCCAGGATGTCATCCTGGCATCATGGGGATGGGGCCAGTGGGCAGCACAGCTAGGCTGCCTGGCCCCCGGCAAGGGTGGGAGCCGGCTTTTCCTCCCTCCTGCACAATGCACTGGTGAATGCAGAACTCTTTGTGTTTTTTATTATTATTAAAAATAATTGCTAGTAATATATACCCAGCTTATTTTAAGTGTTCATTAAAAACTGAATGTCCCATCAACTCAGACTCCTGCTTCTGTCTCTTGGATGCACATCAGATCTGGGCCTAGAAGGTTGCATGATGTTGCCTGGGCATTCTGGAGACTGGGCATTGCATGTGCATTCTGCAGTCCTCCAGGACTGCAAACCAGCCTGTCTCAGCCCAAGATCTCAGTTCTCCTAAAGCACCCATCTCAATTCAGATGGTTTCAACAAGTTCCCTTTCATTATTTAGGTTCTTTAGGTTCATGCCCTTGAGTTCATATTTGCTGTGGTATACAAGAAAACAAAGAGCAGACAAGCTGGGTCTCTTTATTGCTGTAATGTGGGTTTAGCCAGCAGACAAGAGGCAAGTGACACATGCCCCCTCCAAACGCCTGCCTTTAACACCCTTTTGCTCTTCATGCAAGCTCACTCACATAGCAGTTCATCAGCTATATATGGCACACACGACCTCATTGTACACCAAGAGCGTTTTCGCATGGCTGAACATAACTTCCTCTGCTCTCACCTGGCCACAGTGTTAAATCAGGGCTACTTTGCGTAATCTTCACATGTGTACATGTGTAGCAGCTGTTTAAAGTTCTGATGAGTTTTCTCACAAAGCGTCAGCCTGTTGCAAGTGCCTGAGTTAACTTTTGCTTTTGAAAGGCACAATCACACCATGGGACCCTAAAGGTCATTGCTCTACTTTCTAATTAGCGCAAAAAAATATCCCCAAATGTCAGCACAGGCACCAGCCAGTTCAGGCTCAGCTTCCCTCCTTAGGTGCTGAGGCTTTGCTGAGATCAGTGAGTGCTGGGTTGTCTGAAAGCCACAGCCAACCTGCTCCTGCGATGGGGTCAGGCAGAAAATTCCTGCTGTGGGGAGGGGACTGTGAAGGGGTGGGGCTGTACTGTCCCCAGCTCCCACTCCTGGCTCGCTCCGTGCTGAGGATGTGGCATGGTTCCAGCGCTGAGTATCAATGCTTGATCCATTCTGAAGTCAGTTCCAAGCTCCCCACTGCCCACCAGTTGTGCTCAGGAAGACCCAAAGTGTCCCAGGTGTGGGGTCGGCTGTGGAACCCCTACCACTCAGCCAAAGCACATCAGCTAGAGGCAAAGGGCCCTGAGCATCAATGGGAAGGACCTGAGTGGCCCTGGGGCAGTGGGTTGTGAGAGGGAAGTGGTTGGCTGGAATGGATGAGACATCCTGGGCAGGGACAAAGCAAGGCTGGAGCAGAGACGGTGCAGGAAGCAGGTGCTGCAAGGGAAAGCAGAGGAGGGTGAGGGTGAAGGTGAGAGTGAGATGCTGCCCAGCCTCCACAACATGCAACAGAGCTGGGAAAGCACCTTGCCAAGGGTTTTCCCCCATCTTGCCCCTTTGCTGAGCTACAGCTTCAGCTCTTGAGCAACCTCAGACCCAGAAGGTCCATGCCAGTGAGGGGATGGAGGCAGACTCCGTCCAGCACTGGGAGGTGACTGCATTCCTCTGCCTTTCCAAGGGAGGGTGTCAACAGGCCCCAGGCAGAGCTGCACCTCCCTGCTTTCCTCCAGGCACACCCCACAGGGCCCGTGTATCCCTGACTCAGCAGGACTCACCACAGCAGTGCTGGGGTCAGCAGCCATCATCACTTGAAAGGGATGCTTGGCCCTGCTGCCTTCTCACAGATCCAGAGGTGCAGGTCATTGGGACCAGTGCACTGGGCGGGTTTGATGCTCCCACGGCTTATTATGGCACAGGTTCCATTTGATTTTGACTGCCACGGCCTGAATGGGAAAACAACACATCAGGCACTGACGTGTTCTTCCTACAAACCCTGCTGAGGCAGCTGTGGCTGCTGACAGCTGCCTTTTGTACACTGGCAGAGGAGGGGTTGGATGCTGCAGTCAAAGGGGGATCCCTTATTCCTCTCCTACTCATTTCACGGGCTGAAGGCTCAGCTGATGCATCTCTGCACTTCCTCAGGCAAGCTGAGAAACACTGTAAAAGGTTTACAGTACTTGCGACACCCTTCCTCCCTCTCAGCCTCACTGCTGGTGGTTGTTCCATGCCTGCAGTGGGGAGAGCCAGGTCCTCCCTGGAGGCAAGGATGTGGATGACCAGAGGAGCTGGCCTGAGCTCTGGGTCTGTTTTGATAGCTCCTGTGGCAGGGCTGAGGATGGAGGGCCAGATACCCAGAACATGGCCAGACAGGATTTTCCTCCCCAGTGCTCTCAGACACCACAAGAGGAAGCTGAGGCAAGCTGAGAAGGTGGTGCACGTGGCAGGGAGGAGCTCAGGACTCTACACAGACAAGAAGGCTTGATCTCCCATTGGAGATGAATCAAGAAGGCATGTAGAGGTGATGCTCAAACACCTTGCCTAGGCCCCCAAATAAAATTTGGAATGTCTTCTGTCCGCTCTTGCTGCTTCCTGCTTCACATGCTCTGCATTTTACCCACTCCCCTGAGTCTTGGCTTTCCACTTGTGTGTCCTCTAAGGGTCTCATGACACCACTGCACACACCTTCCCTCAGTCCCTGCTGTTCTGATGCTTTTGTTTCCCAGGGCCTGTGCCTGGAACTGGGTGCTAGTGGGATTTAAAATGCTTCCTACAGCCATGCCAAAGAAAGGGAGTTTTGGCAAGAGGCAATGCTGCTACATACCTTTCATAAAGGGAGCCATCCACCCAGAACCAGGCCTCCGAGGCCCCCTCGCTGTCTGGGTCCTCTTCCTCCAGCCAACCATAGTCGTACCAGGGAAAACTGCCCTTCTGCAATCCAATCCAGTATGGGACATCTGCATTCTTCAGGAAGGTCTGGAGAAGAAGATAAAATGCTTTCCCATGTTTTATTCCATGGCACCTGTATACTGCAGTACTATGTACTTCATAGCAGGGTGATTGTCTCCCCCAGGAGCCCCTGGGCTGGAGCTTCTTGAGGTAGGATAGCTGAGCAACCCTGGCACCCTGCTCCTGGGAAACATCCAGAGGTGCCAGAGCCTTTCTATCCCATGTCAACCACCAGCCATGTGCTCCAGAGAACAGCCTTGCACCCTGCAATGTTTTGGGAGGACCAGGGCCCCCCAGAACTGTGCTAGCCCATCTGGGGACCCCATGGCTGGATACACCATCGCCTGCCCTCAGCTCCCCCAGCACCCTACCGGCACAGTCCAACGACTCCAGGATTTGGTGACCAGAAGCTGAGAATATGTCTTCTCACACTCATCTCTGCTATCTTCCCACGTCTTCTTCTCCGAGGAGATAAAGAGGCACTTGCCCCTGTACAGCAGCCAGCCCGAAGGGCAGCAATCTGTGGGTAGGGGCACAGCTCAGAAATTTGCTCAGCCACAGATGCCCCCAAGGGTAACAAGGAACATCCCCAACCCTTCCCATTACATTACAGGCTCAGCATCTGCTCCAGGCATCACTTCATACCTTGGACCGCCCTGCCCCCACCATGTGCTCAAAAAAGCCAGTACTTTCACCTTGGCACCTGCTGAGGGCTGCCAGTCACCTGAAGTACCCCCTCCCTGCTCCATCATCACCCTACCTATGGCAGTGCAGGAGCGCAGGAGGGCCACGGTGTTCTCGCTGCTGTTGAGCCTCCCCTGCACCTCCTGCACCTCCCTCTCTGTCTTGCCCAGGACCCCAGTGACACGACGCAGCTCCACATTCAGTCTGTCCAGCTCCAGCTGGGTGATGTTGCCCTCCTGCCATGCTCGCTGCAGCTCCTCTCTGGCCCATGCCAGCTCCAGCTGTGTCTGCTCCAGGCTCTGCTCCCGTGCCCTCAGCTCCTGTGACAGGCGGCCCTGCTCGGCCGTGTGCTCACGGGTTGTGTCCTGTAGGCTGCGGGTGACCTGCCAGTCTGGGGACAGAGTGGGTGAGCTGAGACATGGGCATGGGACAGTTCAGATGTGGGACTGACTCTGCTTAGGGCAAGTGGGCAAGGCAGGGGATTATTCATGACAAATGGGAAAGGATGAGAGGGAAAGACACAGCACGGAAGTGTATGGTTAAGGGTCGGGCAGGATCTGGCAGGGGAGAGCGGGACAAGGCAGGATGGGGCGTAGGAGCAGACACAGCAGGTTAAGGGCAGGGAGGGTACAGCAATATGAGGCTGGGCAATGCCAGGATAGGAAAGAAAAGGAGCAGGAGACTCTTAGGAGACTAAGGAGAGGAAGATGGATGATGGGAGGCAAAGGAGGTGCGAGGGATGTGTGAGGGATATAGGCCAGCTTGTGGCAGACTGGGCAGAGGGACTCAGCAGTGAGTGTGCATGAGCATGCTTCTATTCACCCACAGTGCCCACCCCAGCCAGATGCCTCCCTGACCCAACCACTCCCTGCCCCAGATGTTCCCCCAACTCACAGCAAGCCCCCAGGGCCACAGTGGCCACCAGCAGCAGGCAAGTTGCCAGCAGACCCACAGGGATGCACCACCAACGGGACCAGCACCCTGCACGACACAACAGACAACAGACATCACCTGAACAGCTGGAAAGCAGCCTCCAGGCCTCCCTCCTGGGTACAGGCAGGAGAGTGGTGGCGTGACCGAACAGGTGGCATAGTGATGGGAGTGGGAAGACCCCAAAAGACAACCCACACCAGGAGCACCCTGGGTCTGCTGGAATCCAGCTGGATACTCACCTGGGCTGGGCTCTGCTCCGTCCCCATCCTGCCCTGCCAGTGCCGGCTGTGAGTGCTCATATGGGCTCTCTGCCTCATTCATGCTGAAGGCTGTTAGAGGAAGGCAGGGGAGAGCAGCTGAGGCTGTGGGCTTGGGCATGGCAGGGACAGCGTGGCGGGGCCAGTGGGCTCTCACCTGCCTCCAGTGCCTGGCTGGCCATGCTCCGGCCCCCCATCACTTTGGCAAACTTCAGGTCAGCATAAAGCTGGGCCATGTGGGCAAGCGCTGGGCAAGCCCTGAGCCTTGCTGGCTCCCGCTCCACCCTTGGGATGCCTTTCTGAGAAGTCTCTGTTCCCGGTGGTTGCGCTGTCTCTTGGAGGTGCAAAGGAGAAGTGCAGCCAGCATCTGCAAAAGCAGAATTTTGCTCTGCACCGCAGCAGATGGGACTAGTGAGGCATGGCTGCGGAGACCAGCACCCTCTCATTGGTCCCAGAAACATCGGGCCATCCCCTCCCACACCCTAAAAGTGCTCATGGTTCCCCTAGGCACAGGGCAGCATGAGAGCAGAACACCCAGATGTCACAGCAGTGGCAGAGCAAAGGATAGACCCAGATCTCTGTGGACTACAGAAGAGCTGGAGCAGAGCAGGGCAATCTTGAACACAGGAGCAAATTGCCGTGTGCACAGCTCTGTGGAGGGTGGGAGCTAGAGATTTCAGAGATTTCATAGATAGAGATTTCCCCTCTCTGCCTCTGAGAATGGGAATTTCCCCGTGATATATTTTGTTCCACTACCTCTCATCTGCTAGAGATCAGACAGCTACAGAAACTGAACTGGGTAGCACCGCAGACCTTTTAGCCCTGGTAGAGTGAAAGCTGAGGGAGAAGAACAGAAGTGGAAACATCATGTCTGGTCACTCTGACCCTCTAATGCTGACCACTTTGACAAAGGAATATGCAACAAGGTCTTTACTTGCAAAAGACATAACAAAAGACGTTACTAGCATAAGAAGAATAATCAGAAGATTGTGTTTCAAAAGGGGACTAGGACAAAGGCGTCAGAGTGGAAAATTTTGTATGAACGTGGTGACCTATAAATACTAGCAACCTAGTGTAATCAACTGGCTTTGCTTTGCTGGCATAGCAGAGTCCCTGTCAGTCCATCCCCACAAATGGTGCCTTCCATGTGGGGAAGTGAAAATTCACCTCCACTGGTGTCTGTGGGACTTGAAGTGCTGCTGAAAGGAAGCAGGAGGTCAGCCGGGAAATCACTGCCTTCAGATTTTGGAGGCGGGGGAAACATGGGGAATAATATGTCCTCAGAAGAGAAACATGTTTTTGAACTTATGGCTAAACTTCTAGAGAAGCAGAGCAAAATGATTGCTTCCCATTCTCTTAAGCTGATTCTGTGCTGGGCACAGTTGCATGTTAAAGGGTTAAACACCAACACAGCCTCTACAGTGGAGCTGTGGAATGAAGTAGGAGTGAGACTTTGGGACCAAGCCACGAGAGGTGATAAGTCTGCCGCTGGTTTTTTACCTCTCTGTTGAGCTATTTTAGAAACTCTGAAAGCACAGGAGGGTGCTGGGAAAGAGTCATCTCACACAGCTCCCTCAGCAACAGGGGAGGACTCTGCAAAAGAACTTATAACATCTCCCTTCTGTCTACAAACAACAAGAGATAGGGCTGCAGTGAGGAGGAGGACTGCGGCCCGGCAGAGCAGAGCCTTGCGACCTTCGGGTGCAGAGTGGAGCTCGAACCCTGCTACAACAACAAAGGGACCTTCTTTGCAAACAAGAGTCTGACAGAAAGCAAAGTGCTGGCACAGCTGATGAAGTTAGGCCAGTGATGTCTACTGGATGAAAAATCACAGAACTGTGTGTACTGGGATATCACCATGAGCCTAGCTAGATAAGGACACTCGGAGACACAGGTCTGGGTTCAGAGAGCAGCAGGGCAGGAGACCACAAGACTCCCACCCCTTGTTTATTATATCTATAATATATCTGTAGCAAGGTGACCATGGATTAGAGGGTGGTTATTCCACCTCTCACACTGGTCAAGGAGGCTATCATTCAACTTCTTCTTCTCATGCAGAAGGAATTCATAACAAGGGGAGTATTTACAAAACATGGTCCACTGTTTACATTTACCAGCGTGAGAAGCTACTACACTTCTGCTTTAATATGTACACTCAGAAAACTAGGAAGGATCATGGCAACACTGGGAAGTGTTCTAGTAGTGTCAGTGTAACTTACAAATATTACGGTAATTTCTTCACATTGAAGAAATTTTTAATTACGTGTTAAAAATCCTGTATTTCTTTCCTAAATGAAAGAAACCTTGAGGTTAAAAGCTTCTGCTAGCAGCTGCAGCTGGAGTACTAGAAAAAATACTGATAATGAACCTGGCTGGGCATGCTTCCAAAAAACATGTCCTAAGAACAGAGCTCCCCCAGGCCCAGGGCTTGGGGGGTCCCCAGCTCGTGGGGCAGTGGCAGCCTGTCTTGAGCCCCAACCAGTGCTGATGCATGGCCCTCTCCCACCCATGTTGCTGCCATCTCAATCACAAAAGTTTACCTGCATGTTATTTATCTTAATGTTTAACTGTTGTATAACAGATTTCCAGTAACATTTCCATAACGATAGAATCAAAATAAGTTAAATTCTGTTGTATCTAGAGCTTTTAAAAGAACCACTCCCAATTCTAACTTTACTTTTGTTAAATTTAAGTCATAATAATTTTCAGTTCTGTTGTGTTTCACAATAGTACAGTTTAAGTGATGATAAAATTAAGTTCTGTTGAATTTAAAAGGTGCTAAGTTCACTTTCTGTTAATTTGAAGTTCTATTACATATAAGTTCTACTAAGATGCTAAGATTCTGTTATGGTTAAGTACTGTTAAGTTAATGTTTGCTAAGATTAATTTCTGAAGTATTACTAAGATTAAGAAAAGTTAAATTGAGGTGTTATTCACAATAAGTTCTGTTATTTTAAGTTCTACTAAGTACTATTAAGATCAAATCAGTAAAGTTAAGTTCTCTTAGGTGTACTTTCTATTGTATTTAAGTAACATTAAGTTTCAGTGAAATTAGTTTTAAGTTTGTTAAAATATACTTGTTTAAAATATAAGATACAACTTTTTTGTTATAAGAAATGAATAATGTGAAGTTAACAATGTAGCTAAAGGTAAACCAATAAGACAAGAAGAAATGGGTTTTCAGGAAAGGCTGTAGCCAAGCACAAATTATCTTGTCATTTTAAATTGGCTAAAGTTATATGTACATTTGTTTCTGGCTGATTAAGAAGCCAAGTAAAAGTAACAGGAGGAAGCACTAATACTGAAAAAGCCTTTACCAGTGTAAGCCAAATATTACCATGAGGCAGTGGCAAGCCACTGCTTGCTTGATAATTTTTGATGTTTGGGCAAACCATATCACTGCCCACAGCTGTTTAATTTGTATATTATTCTGACTGCTCCTTGAATGATCATAATGCTGACTATCAGCTCTTCTTTTGTGAAGAATGCCAGTACCAAAGCTACTCACAACTTTGACACTCACACAGACTCTGCACTTGATGACCCCCCTGCATGACAGGCCGAGCAGGGAAAGGAAGGTAACAGACCTGCAACCGCCTCTGTATGTAGGATCAGCTGGTTCTCCAAGGATGAAAGATTTTTTTTTTTTGGTTCTTTTCTGTGTTTTGGTTGGCTGGCTGTTTAGTGGGGGTCAGGTGCTCTTGGCTGGAGCCTAGCTGAGACCAGTGTCTGTGGAGATGCAGGTATGACCCCTTCCCCATACGGGGGTGGGGGTCAGAGTGAATCACCTGGTGCTCAGTCAGACCAGAGCTGTGGCTGAAGCTCTTCCCACATTCCCCACACTCATCCCCAGTTTACATCCTCTGGTGGATGATGAATTGGGCCTGTGTTTTTACCACTTTCTGGGTCTTTTGCGGGGACTCCTGCTTTTTTCCCTGTGTCTAATGATTTTTTTCCCTTCTTTTGGAAGTAGAAGAGCATTTTATTGTGAGGGAGTGGGGGGTGCCAGTGATATGGGAGATTCCCCATGGGGTAAAAGAAGAGTACAGTCATTGAGAATTGTACTTTAACATATCTTTGTGTAGCTATCTGCAAGACAGGTATTATTTTAAGAAAATTTTCTAACTGCTATTACTGAGACTCTTGTTTTTAGAATGTATTAGGGAGACCTTTTCAGTTAGAGCATGCCCCCTTGTCAAGTCCTGCCCTTTCCTGGTTGGGAAGTATGCCAATAAGCCCAGGTGTTTTCTGCACCTATACTCAGGTCATTCTGACTTGCCAAATTTGAACCTATAAAGCTGGACCTCCTTTTGAAGTGAACTTGGAAATCTTACCTGGGAATGAATCTCCAAGACCTCACTCTAAAATGAGGCTTGCTAGCTACTGCAGACCCTGGGTGATGGTAGAGTATTTAGAGAATTGATAATGCATTGTTTTAAATCATTGTCCTACCTCTCATGTACTATTAATTACGTGTATTATCTATATTCTGCTTGGTGTAAGTTTATTGTTTTGCCACGTGTTGTTTTGCTTTTATATTGCCTTTATGTTCATAATGAAAGACGTGACACATGTTGTTAAAAAACAAAAGAAAGGGGAGTATGGCTGCTCAAGAATGTTTACACTCATATTTACACTAAAAATTTTGAAAGCAAACCAAGTCAAACCAAATTTGATACCTGGCAAAACAATACTGCTTTGAAGATTTGCATGTGCAGAGCCAATTTCTGGAAGTTTCTATGTAAAGATCCTTAATTGAGTGTACAATAATAAGGCCTGGTTTACTAACATAGGCAGAAGGTATACATCTGTTTTACCACCAACAGGTCTGAAGTAGTTACCTGCTTGTCTGGACAAACATCAATCTCCCCCAAAAGAATGAGGCCCAGAGAAACGAAAAACTACCCAGTTGCCATCCAGCCCTCGTGACCAAGACAGAAACAGAAGCAGGACTGCCAGGACATGGCTGTGTCTGGAGACATACAGAGGCAGCCTGACAAAAGAGACCTTGTGTCCCGACTGCACTCACCATCGTACTGTGTTCCTACCAATCTCTTCCAGTTATTCCTTGTTCCATGTTTCCAGAAAGACATTCAGTAATGTCAAAATCAGCATTTATAGCTAATGGACTCCCTCCTGCTTAAACAGCGTGGCTCCTCAGCTTCAACCATACGAACTTTAGAACAGTAGCCATCTATTTCTACTTCTTAAAAGATCTTTGACATTATCCTTTTGTTCTCCTGTACTGTGAGTCTCTTTGTTGTTGACATGATTGTATTTGATGAGTTTTTATTGATTGTGATTTATAATCCATGTATCTTACCCTGTATTTAGCAGATGACAAGTAATAATCTTAATAAGATAACAGCCTTACAGGTGCTAACTGCTTTAATATCAAAGAATGAACCCTTTGCATAAATAACAGAAAAATGGGAGATGTCTGAGATCAGACGGCTACAGAAGCTGAACTGGGTGGCACCGCAGACCTTTTAGCCCTGGTAGAGTGAAAGCCAAGCAAGAGATAAACTCAAGGCAAGAACAGAAGTGAAGACATCATGTCTGGTCACTCTAACCCTCTCACACTGACCACTTTGATGAAGGAAGATGCAACAAGGTCTTTACTTGCAAAAGACATTACCAGCATAAGAAGAATAATCAGAAGATTGTGTTTTGAAAGGGGACTGGGACAAAGGGGTTGGAGAGGAAAATTTTGTATGAACATGGTGACCTATAAATAGTAGCAACCTAGTATAATAAACTGGCTTTGCTTTGCTGGCATAGTAGAGTCTGTGTCAGTCAATCCCCACACTCATCCCCTCCCTGGTCCCCCCCCAAAAAGACCCCAGCTTTGGCACTGCTCCAAAAGAGCCCCAGAGAGTTACAAAAATCAGTGACATCTCCTTAGCCTTCCCTTCCCAATACCACAATCCCAGCATCCACACCACTTTCTTCTTGGTCCCTCCATGCCCTCAGCATCTCAAGACGTCTCTCCTGAACTGCATCCAGAGAAGGGCAGGTTTCAGAAGGAATGCCCCCAAACCCTCCTACTGCTTCCCATGGCCTGTTACTGCCTCCCACTCCATTCCACTGCCTTGCCATTGCCTCCCACTGTCTTCCAGATGGCCAGAAGGGCACATCTGAACACAGCCAGTCCCTGAGACAGCACTGGAGGTGCACAGTGGAGCACAGTGTTATAAAACCATTGTAAATCAGCTCTTGCAAGAGCAAGGGAAGTTCTTCATCAGTGAACAAAGGCAAAAATCAAAGCCAGCTTCAAAGGGGACAGGAAGGAGGTTTAGAAAGCTAAAGGTTGTTCAGCCACTACTCAGCCTCCTGGAAGAAAATGGAGCATGTCCACCTGGGCATGCAGGGGCCCAGACCCAGGGAGGACATCCAGAGAAAAGGCCAGTGGGATTTATGGCGTGCATGCCCAGTGTACCTCCTACTCCCTTGAAGCATTTGCCTGGGGATGAGGGGAGAGCAATGGGGCCATTTATGATGACCCTTCCTGTGTCTGGGATGTGGTTTTCCATAGTGTACTTGCTGGTAGAGTGGAGAGATGTGGCCATGATGAGAGGAGAAGTGAAAGCTCATGCTGCAATGTGGAAGTTCCTTTTAAGCATCAGGGCAGCGATGCTCAGATCCTGGAGCAGAGCACAAAGAAGAGGGAACCTCCATCCCGGATGGAGTCAGCAGCAGATGGAGGCAGTCAGGAGTTCTGGAAGGCAGACTTTCTCTCCCCTGCCCTAGGGAATTTGATGAATTCTCTGTAGGCTGAGCCCTACAGCTCTGCCCCATGTTCCAGCCCCAAGCTGCACCGCCCCAGTGCCATCCCAGGGGACACTGAGCATTTTCGCGGTGTGGAGGGGAACGAGATGGTGGTACCCGGCCAATGGCAGGACGTGCCTGTACTTTCCCCTCCACCACACCCGAGCACACTTCCACCTCTGCAGAAACCAGCTGCGTTTTCCCCTTGATGCGGAGCAGAGCCCGCAGGGCCATCGGGGCCGCCCGGGGCATGGCACAGAGTGTGGTCTACGCCGACCTGAAGTTTGCCGCTGGCCCCTCATCCACCGTCCCCGATGACGATGACAGTCCCTACGAGAACGTGCCGCTGGGGCCGGTGACAGCAGAGCCCAGCCCAGGTGGGATCCGGCAGCCGCGGCGGGGACGTCCCGGCGCAGGGTGGTGGCAGGGGACTGCGGGGTAATGCCTGCGGGCGCTCCTCTCTTGCAGGGCCCTGGACCCGGCGATGGCGCGTCCCCAAAGCGCTGCTGGCAGCCAGCCTGCTCCTGCTGCTGCTGGTGGTGGCCGTCGTGGCCCTGGGGGCTTGCTGTGAGTCGGGGAGGGACGGCCGGGCGGGCGGCACCAGGAGCTGGCGTCGGGCTGGGCGAGGCTGCAGGGGTCTGTCGGGCAGGAGGGGTGCCTGGGGCTGGGGTCCGGGGCTCTTGCGTGGCCACCAGGAGCTGCCTTCCACTGCTTTTCCCGCTGCCTTTCCCGCTGCCTTTCCCACTGCCCACCCTTGCCTAACACTATTTCCTCTTGGTCTCCTCCTGTCTTTTCCACTGCCTTCCATTGCGTTCCCACTGCCTCCCACCCCTTCCCATGGTCTTGCCCCATCTTCCCATTACCTGCCAGTCCCTCCCACTGCCTCCCACTGCCTTCCACAGCCTTCTCATTGACTCTCCTTGACTTCTCCTGCCTTCCTGCCAGTCTTCCACTGCCTTCCAATGTCTCCCCTCCACTTACCACCATTGGGACTTCCATTCCCTTCCCACTGGCACCCCCAGGATCATCTCCCACAGCCAGATACTCTTATCCTACTCTCCCTTTCAAGAGCCATGTCCCATGCCCATGTCTAGCTCACGTGCCCTGTCCCCAGACTGGCAGGTCACCCGCAGCCTGCAGGACACAACCCGTGAGCACACGGCCGAGCAGGGCCGCCTGTCACAGGAGCTGAGGGCACGGGAGCAGAGCCTGGAGCAGACACAGCTGGAGCTGGCATGGGCCAGAGAGGAGCTGCAGCGAGCGTGGCAGGAGGGTAACATCACCCAGAAGGAGCTGGAAAGCAGGAATGCTGCACTGGCACATACCCAGCAGGAGCTGGCTATGTTGCAGGAGGAGATGCAGGTGGTGCAGGGGAAGCTCAACACCAGTGAGAGCACTGTGAGCAGGCTGCGTGCCTGCGTGAACACAGGTAGAGCCTGATGGGGTTGGGGCACAGGTGGTGTTGCTGCTGCAAAGATGCGGGGCCTGAACTCAGCCAGGCTGAGCTCCCCAAGCATCCAAAGAAGGATGAGCACCTGAGCTGTGTCCCTGCCCACAGACTGCTGCCCCAGGGGCTGGGTACTCTTCAGGAGCAAGTGTCTCTACATCTCGGTGACAAAGAAGACCTGGCAGGAGAGCCAGCAAGACTGTGCAGGGAAATCTGCTCTACTGCTGGTCCAAGACATCTGGCCATCACTGACAGTGCCGGTACAGAGCCGGGGGGTTGTGGTACCCCAAGGGGGGTGGGGCTGGGCAGAGCCCTGCGGGGCCAGCTGCAGCAGTATCTGTGGAGGTGCCAGGGTGGTTCGCATCCTGGCAGTGTGAGGGGAGAAGCACAGCCAGCCCTGGGGTTCCTGGGCACATGGCAAGTGCTGGTCATGAACTTAGTTGACAGCTTCTCTTCCCCCTAGCATTTTGTGCATGCATCTAATGCAAGCTACTGGATTGGAGCAAGGAGATCTTCTCTGTGGATGGACCACCCATACCCCCCGTAAGTGCAAAAGTCCTTGGCACAAGAATCTGTGTTTTTGCCATACTAGAAAGGTGTTTTGCCCCTGTGACACCCCTCAATAAAAGGTGTGATGGTCCCATGAGCAATTCCCCAAGGGAGGGGGGTGAGGGTAGAGCCAAGCTGTGGGGTGTGGTGCCAAATATCCAAGTGGCAGAGAAGAGCAGGAGGAGGAATGTGCCACTTCTTCAGGCTGACCTCTGTGCCAGCTGCCTTGCCTGTTCCAGCAGCACTGGGATCTATGGGAAGTGGTGTCCAGGGTGAGGAGGTTGTTACTGCTGCTCTGAGATGTTCCCTCTTTCCTAGCAGACACGATAATTCAGGCTGCTGGTCAGTAGTTAATGGGGAACTGTGGAAGAAGTCGTGTAGTAATCACTTCCTGTGGATCTGCGAGAAATCCCCAAAGCTGAGCAGTGCATCTGAGACCCAACTCCCCTTTCTGGCCAAGGACTGACTGCTGCCACCCCCCTCCATCACTGGACTCAGGAACAGGACCTGGGGATGCACCCTGAGATCCTGTTCCCTGTGCACACTTTGCCTCATTTGCATTGCAAAACTGCTGGGAAAAGGTGTCTCTATTTTAAAGCAAGGATTATGGAAAACAGACTTTATTCTCCCACACTCATGCATACACATTCTATACTGCTTTGTACTGTGCCACTGCATGTCCCTATGTGCCTTGGTCAGTGCAGCTCTGAGCCAGGTCCCCATTGCACAGCTCAGCTCTCACCTTCTTTGTTACCCCAAGGCTGCCAGGGGTGCAGGATTTGCCTTTCGCATCTTTTTGGAGCTGGGAGGTGACACACTGATGTCCTCAACCTGTCCATTGGTGGGACACCTGTGGATTGACAGCTCTCATCTTGCCCTTTTTTCTGCCTTCATCACCTGCCCAGGGCTTTGGGCTGGGTCCTGCCTGGAAAAGGTGCTGACAGTGGTGCCATCAGCATGAGAAAATGCTTGGAAGCCCTGAGGCCACATAGGAAGTAGGGGAGTTCTGGGGAGCTTTGAAAACATGTTGAATGAATGAGGAAACTCTGAAACCTTGGGAGGAAAGCAAGGGCAATGAAGAGCCCTAAGACTATGGGTGGTGAATGTGGAAATCCTGAGACTACGGAAAGAAAGGGGTGCAGTGGAATTGCAAATTAAGGTGGTCCTGAAAAAATGGAGGTGCACTGATAAGACAGTGGGAGAGAGGAAGGACCACTGGAGAGACTTGGGAACATGGGAAAAGGGGGAGACCCCTGCCACCAAGGGGTAAAGATCCCTAAGAATGTGGTGAGACTTCATCTGCCAAAGGAGGGTGATGAGAGACCCCTGTCCAGGACCCAGCTGGAGTGTGGTGGGCAGTCCAGAAGTAGTGATAACCCTCTCTCACACTCAGTGTCTCTGCAGAGAGGGGAATATGTTTGCAACCATTTTGCTAAGATGGATTTGAGACAGCCAGCAAAGCTTCACCACAAGTCGTGCCCAACCAACACAGTGCCCTTCTACAGTGGAGCAACTGCATCAGTGAACAAGGAAAGGGCTACACAGGTCTTCTATCTGGACTTCTGTGAAGCCTTCAACACAGTCCCCCTGTAAATCTAAGAGAAATGGATTCAGTGGGTGAACTGTTCAGTGGATAAGGTTGGACAGCTGCATCCAGAAGATAATGGTCAATGGCTTAGTGTCCTGATGTGGACTGATAATCTTGACCCTCGGGGATTCATCTTGGGCCCAATGTTATTTAGTACTTTTGTCAATAGCATGAACAGCGGGACCAGCTGCAACCTCAACAAGTTTGCAGATGACACCAAGGTGAGGTGTGAGGACACACACAAAGGATGAGATGCCATCCAGAGAGACCTGGACAAGCTCAAGGAGTGGCCCATAGCAACATCATGAGGTTTAACAAGGCCAAGTGCTGGTGCTGCACCTGGATTGGGACAACCCCCAGTATCAGCACAGGCTGGGCATGAACAGACCCAGAGCAGCCCTGCCCAGAAGGACTTGGGGGTGCTGCTGGGTGAGGGGCTGGACATGCCCCGGCCATGGCACTCCAAGCCCAGGGAGCCAAACGTGTCCTGGGCTGCATCCAGAGCCCTGTGGGCAGCAGGGGAGGGAGGGGATTCTGCCCCTCTGCTCTGCTCTGGTGAGACCCAGCTGGAGCTCTGCACCCAGAGCTGGGGTCCCAGCACAGGAAGGACAGGGACCTGCTAGAGAGAGCCCAGAGGAGGCCATCGAGATTATCAAAGGGATGGAGCACCTCTGCGGTGAGAACTGGTATTGTTCAGCCTGGAGAAGAGAAGGCTTCAGAGAAAATTTACTGTGGCCTTCCAGTACCAAAAGGGGCTACAAGAAAGCTGGAGAGAGACTTTACACAAGGGCTTCTGGCAAAAGCACAAGGGGAAATGGCTTCAGACTGAGAGGTCAATTCCTAGGAGAACTTCCATAGAAGGAGGCTGATGGAGCCAGCCTAATGGCATGGCAAGGCTGGGACAGGACTGCAGTTCCCCTACAGTGTCGGCTACCATGCAAAACAAAGACTTGCTGTGTCTGGCTTGTCCTGGAGACTCCAGATGTCCTCCCTGCTCCTAATGCCCTGAGCTCCAGCCTCTACTGCCCCCAGCATTGTAGTTGCCTCTACAAGGACACACTGCAGACCCCATACAGCCTCTGGTTCCTGATTTCCTTAGGCTGGTTCAGCATGGCTGCTTACTTGCCCATCTTGATGTGTAGCTTCTCCTTCCTTCCCAGCTGCAGGATTTGCACTTTTACCCACTCCAGTATCAGCAGGCTCCCATCAAACCATTTCTCAGACTTCTTTGTACCCCAGTCCTGCCCTCCAGTATACATAGTACTGGATTGGTATTGCCCACCAGCTGCCTGAGGCCACCACCTACCCATCATCCAGTGCACTGATGAAGGCTCCAAGGAGTATAAACCCCAGGATTGACCTTTCAGCTACTGCCAAGGGAACGAGGGCATTCCTGACACCCACTGCAGCCCTCACATTCAGGTTTTCCTCTCGCCCTCTTCTCCTCTTCTCCTGACCGCCTATATCCCCACCTTGCCAGTGAGGAGACCATGGAAAACCATGTCCCAGATCTCAAGGTTAATGGTAAATGTCCCCCATTGCTCTCCCCCTATCCACAGCCCATTGTTCCCACAGCAGCAGGCAGGTCATACAGGCATCACCTGTCCTTGGTAAATCCTGCCTGGCTCTCCCCGTCTGTACTGGATGGTCATATGCCCATGAGGTGTGCTACATCTTCTTCCCGGTATCAAAGAGGGAGAACAAAGCTCAGCTCTGGACAGGTGGCATAGAGATAAGAAAGGGCAAGACAGGAGCCAGCAGCAAATAGTGGCAGAGGCAAGGGACAGCCAGGAAAACTAATAAGAGTCCTCAAAGGGACACCAATGACACCAATCTTACCGACCTTCACCAAACCACCCTGCGTGGAAGGCAGCAGAGGAGAGCTGGAAGGTTGGTACAGTAGCTGTGCCCTGGTTGAGGAATATTTCTGCTCCAGGTAGCTGGGCTTGCAAGGGGCAGTGAGAGATGGAGAAAAGTGCAGATTAAGCTCTGGAAGGAAGCCTGAGGCAAGGGGCTGTGAACTGCCAACCCTTGGGATAGCAAAGGGCAGGAAGATGAATGGTGCCAGACAGATATATGGACACTGACAGACACAGCAGGAGATAGGAATTGCTGGCCTTTTGAATAATGGAGGAGATGGGTGACAAAAACAAGGTGGATGGACACAGAGAGGGCGCAGGAGAAGAGAACTGAGGAGGAGGAGCAAGGCTGGAGTACAAGCAGACATTAAGGGGATAAAAGCCATGGGGTTCTTTTGTTGGGCATCCCTCCTCAAAGGAACCATCTCGAGCTGTTTCTGTGTTATTGTGCTGTGAATAAATCGCTGTGTGGAACAAGACATCTGAGACTCTTCCAAGGAAAACCTGTGACAAAATGAGTGCCCATGGGCATCCCCCCATGGTCTCACTGCCATCACCCAGAGCTCACCCTGTGCTGGGGTATCCCTGTGGCAGTGAAGGCAGCTACGTTCTCACCCAGGCTGGCCACTGTCAGCACCAGTCCCAGCAGTAGGTTCTTGTTGTGAATTGCCGTCCTCATCTGTAGGGCACATGGGGGCAGCGAGCAGGGGCTCAGAAAACTGCAGGCCAGTGCAGGTCACACTCTGGGCCATGCAGGTGGCTGGGCAGCAGGAGTCCAGGAACCCACTACTGTCCCTCTCCATCGTGGGCAGGTGGCAGAGTGTGGCTAAGACAATACTGTGTGGAGACACATCTTCATATGCAGAAAAGCAGAAGTAGTCACTTTATTTGCAAAAAGGGCTTTTTTTTCCTGCATATGCTCTCATTTTAGGGTGTGTGGGAGGGGGTTGAATGAACTCTCTCCTGTGCAGCATGCTGTGCTTCCAGGTCTCCAGGCTGTGAAGAGCCCAAGCCCACGGGTACAGGGCTACAGTTGCCCATGCATCACCTTCCACCTCCCAGTCCTGCTCAGGCTGACAGGGAGCACTGGTTGTGGGGGCTTGGTCTTTTGTATGTGCTGGGAGGGAGTCCCAGCAAAGTCTGTGCCAGAGCTGCAGGCTGCTAGACCCAGTGGTCTGTACCGAAACCAGAACAGCGTCTGGGACCAAACAACTCCAAATCAAGCCCCAGCAGGCCTTTTTGGCTCTCACACATCACCCAGCTTCAAAACAAAGTGAAGATGTTTGCTGAAACCTCCTCAGACTGGGCAGGCACCAGCAAAAAAGGTGCTGCCCAGCCCAGGTTTTCCATGGGACTGCAGAGGCAAAGGATCACCTCTCAGCAGCATGCCACAACAAGCAAAAGCCCCAGGCAACTACCACAATCAGAAAGCCCAGAGCTTTCATGGGACCTGTGCCAGCCTGCACAGGAGCTGCTTCATGGGGAGCCATGGGGATGCTTGGATTGCTGCTGGTTCAGTGCTGGCTCCTGGCCACAGAGCAGCGGATGCAATTTCCCCCTTGTCAGTGATGCAACCAAGTCTGAGAACTGGAGGATGCACCTCCATCCTACCACCCCCATACCCCAAAGCCAGCTGCAGTTATTGCAGAATTTATTTGCAAAATACAGAGTTCCGGAGGGTAAAGAGGTGTGGGCCACGAGGCAGCGGAGCCTGGGAACACCCATGGACCGGGATCAGGCAGGGAACAGGGCGTTGGCACAGGCTGGGGGGTCACCACAGACATCAGGGCCTCACACAGCTGTAGGTGGTGTTTCCCCAGAGGAAGGCAGGAGGCGAGGACTGGATCCACTGCAGGATGGCTGAATTCTGCTTGCAGACCCATCTGAGGGCTTCCGTGCATGCACCACCTAAAAGTCCCAAACCTGACAGCCTACCACAGGCCTGGGAAGACCTGGTGTAGCGCTGGATTGGGAAGATCCTGCAAGGGAGAGAGTGGGCTGAGATGGAATGGGCAGGAAGAACTGAGGGTGTCCCATCAGCAGCTCCTGCAACAAGGGATCAGACATTGCACAGGGATGCTGTGGGGGCAAAGTTCACCCTCCCCATGGAACACAGTCTCCTGCCAGCCTCCTCCATTAGGCCACATACCCTGATGCCCCCCGCCCCATCACTCACTAACTACCCCAGGACAATCCTAGCAGGGTTCAGCACAAACCAAACTGGGACCCTGCTTTTGCAGGATCCTCTGCAGCCCCTCACCCACGCAGAGTGTGGGCACCAGAGTCAGGCCCCTGCTAAAAATGTCCTTGCCTAAAACGCCCCAATGCAGTCCTGGGAAGAAAAGAGGCAGCCAAAATACGGATTACATCCCTGCATGCCTGTCCCCATCACCACCCCAAGCCCTGATGCTGTCTGGGAACAAGCTGATAGCCTCACCCTTCCAGTGTGGTGCCATCCAGCCACTTCCAATCAGACCTGAAGCCATCCTGCTTCAGCCCCACATGAAAGGCATCCATGTTAGCTGTGCGCAGCAGGAAAGCCTAGCACAGGAGAGGACCCACATGAGCCCCCTGGGGGGACATTCAGCCCAGCCACACAGTTAGTGATGGGGGCTGTGCTGTATGGGCACAGCATTGCCAGCTCCCTGCCTGGAGGCTTTGCTAGCCTTTGGGCATATGGGCCTGGAAGCTGAGACAATGCTGTGCATGGATGACTGCTGAGGGACCATGAGGTAGTCAACAGGGCAGCCCAATGCTCTCAGGGAGATGGACAGGCCAGGGTGGGTGCACTCACCAGGGTGGTGTTGGCTTGGATGGTGACCAGCTGTGCCCCTCTGGAGCAGCAATCCTCTCTGCTCTGCTCCCAGCTCTTTTTGGTAGAGGAGAAGTAGTAGCACTGCCCTGCATCCCAGAGCCAGCCAACTGGGCAAAACTGGCATTGCCCTACACACCAGAAACACAGCAGGTGGGACGGGCCAGCTGGCAGGGGCTGCCACCAGCCCCCAGACCACGGGATCAGGAGTGCCAGCAGGCAGTCAGGGCACCGACCAACCCAGTGTTCATATGTCTGCCCCACAGAAACCACTCTGCACTTGCCCTCACTTGGGAGCCCAGCTTCAGCCTCCCAGTCCCAAAGCCCTGGGAAGAGAGGCTAGTTACAGGAACGTGTTGGCATTGAGCAGGGCACGGAGCTTCAGACTTGGGGAGGTGATACAAACAATTTCCAAAGTGCTGGGAAATCACTTAAGGTTTCAGCTTCACCAGAAGCTGATGTCACCTAGCACAGGGATGCTGGTGGCATCCATGAGCCTGGTGCTGGTGGTGTGCCCAGGTAACACTGAGCCATCTGGGGTCATCTCTTCTAAAGGGGTCCCAGCAGTTCAGCCTGTTCAGCAGTTCTGGGGCAGCTCTCAATGCCACAAACCGGAGGACAGGTTGTAAAGGTGAAAGAATATGTAGGGATAGAACTCAGGGAAACATCCTCGGTGATGGACAGATGCTGCTGCTTGAAAAAAGGTCCTCTCCAAACCTTATCCAGGAGCCCACCAAGCTCTCTTACCTTCCAGTGTCTGTTTCCCATAGCTTGGGCTCTCCTCTATACTCGAGACACCGTGTGTGCAACCTGTTTGTTGTTGCAGTAAATCTACGGCAGAAGAGCACAGATGCATCCCAGCAACTCTGGGCTCCTGCTCCCAGCAGCACCCAGTGTCCTCTCCCACAGGGCAGACTCATGGTGTAGGTGAGGTGTCCCTGCTTTAGGTACACCAAGCCTGCCGAGGTCCTTGCAGATTTTGCTGAGCTCGGGAGCCCTCCACACAACAGGCTTTTGGGGGAAGTGCTGCTGTCTTTCATGTCAGTATCAGCGCTCTCCCTCCTACCTTTCGTTCACTGCCATGTGATGGAGTGGCTTTCCCCAAGCTGTCACCTCAGCTTCCTTTTCCAGTCACGTACGTGGTGTCTTGCCTCACCCATTTTCCTGCCTGCACCAGAATCCTCAATGCCCTCAGCCCCAAGCAGAAGGACCTAGCTCCATGGTGAAGCTTCAGCTCAGACTGTTGGTACACAAGTGCTCTGGTGCCCACCCTGACTCCAGGACCCCAGACCAGTCCTGACTGCAGGACTCCCAGCCCTGACATTGGTACTTACAGTGGAAACTAAGGCTGACAAGGATGATTTGTGCCAGCAGGAGCATCAGGGAGAGGAGACCCAGGCTGAGGGCTACCCAGCACCAGGGCAGGCGCACTCGCTGCTGAGGAGCTGAGAAAAGGCATTAACATAGACTGGGGAGGAGGGGACTTGGAACAATCAGTGGGGAACCTTGAGCAAGGAAATGTCTGTGAATCCCGTGTGGGATGTCAGAAGACAGTGGGGGAGCCTGAGAGAAGTGGGGGAGAGACCTTTTGCAGCAGCTAGGTTGTCCTAGAAATTATCTCCCTGCAGGCAATGCTTTGCAGGGAGAAGAGCAGAGAGTGAAATGTCTGTGCTGGCATGGGGGTACAGTAGGTATTCCCTGCCCTTGAGCCTCTCCTGCCCTCTACCCCGAGAGCAGGCAGTCTGCAACAGGGCTGGAGAGGAGCTGTTTGAGAGAGGAGGAGAGGGAATGGGGGGAGCAGGTCTGGGAGGACCTTTCTGGGGAATGCAAGGGGTTGCAGGAGGGCACGGAACCCACTGGGAGAGTAGGGGGAGCATTACCTGGTGTGGGGGGAAAGCGCAGGTCAGCGTACATGACACCCTCTTCCATCCCTTCCTTGGTCTCCTGCTCTGCAGCCCACAGGGGCAGTGGCAACCCTTTCCCACACCAGCTTTTCAGACGGGTGTGATGCAAAATGGAAAGTGTCACTTCCTGGTGGAGTCCCCAGAGGCACCACCTGGGACAAAAGTCCGGGGGGGTTGTGGAGCTGCCAGACACTTGGGGCAAGGGACAGTCCTGTTGAGGCCAGCATCCCGGCATCCCAGCAGGAGGGAACCGCACACTCCTGGCTTTGGGGCAGCAACCACGGGGAATGGTTGGTCGCTCAAACATGTAGCCAGGGCTGGGCCGGGCAGTGATGTCATGGAGTTGTAAAGGACCTGGAAGGTCCCTCTCCAGCTCTCTTGTACTGGAAAGGGCCTTAAGGTCTCCCCACAGCGTTCTCTTCTCCAGACTGAACAAGTGTGACTCTCTCGGTCTGATCTGCCCTAGGGACTGCAAGGGAAGACCGGGTATCCTTGGGGCACAGGACACATTCCCGTGTTCTACTCTTCAGCGAGCAAGACCACGGGGTATTTGCTTACAAGCCCCTTTTTTTGCATGGGGCTGCAGCTGAATCTCAGCCCTGGATAATGCGGGCGGGAGTGCTCCTTCCCCTGCCCCAGCCTGCAGGGCTGCCGCGATGGCCCTACCTGCCGTGCTTTCGCATGGGGGACCGGCAGAGCTCCCCGAGTCCCCGGGAGCCCGCGGGCAGACACCGACCCCGGCCCGAGCAGGCGGCTTTCGCTGCGGGAGGATACCTCGCTCAGGACTACATTTCCCAGCGGCTCCTCCCGCGGCCGCACATGCTCCATGCGACTGCCGCGCCGCCCGGCAGCTCCCGTTGCGGCGAAGGGGCGGTCGGTGCGGCTCCCGATGTGACCGGCGGCGCGGCGCTGCCCGGCGCGGATCCCAGGGTGGCTCCCGGGAGCGCACGGTCCAGTCCCGCCTCCGGCCCGGGCCCGAGCGATCCCGGGCCCCCCCGCCTCGGGCCGGCAGCATGCCCCGCGGGCAATCCTGGAAGCAGGCGGAGGTCAGGAAGCTCCTGTCACTGGTGGAGGACTCGGGTCAGGCGGCGCTGCTCATGAGCTCCACCTCGCGACCCAACGAGGCGCTCTGGCGGGAGATCTCCGCGGGCCTGCAGGCGGACGGCTACGAGCGCAGCGTGCTCCAGTGCCGCTCCAAGTGGAAGACGCTCAAGCAGGCTTTCTACTCGGAGCAGGAGACGCGCCAGAGGGCAGGACACCCCTCGCCCCGGCTGCCGCCGCACTACCAAGCCATGAAGAACATCTGGAAGGCGGCCGGGAAGCCCGTCTTTGGCGAACGGAAGATACCAGGTGTGTGCTGTGGACGGACACGTGGCCTTAGCAGGTTGGCTGGATGTGGGGTGCTGGTGGAGCACTGGTGCTGGGTGGACACCCAGGGTCTGTTCATTGGTCTTCCTCTTCCTCTAGACGTGGTGAAACTGCCCTCCAGAAAGTGCAAGTCAACCCTTGCCACACGTTCTCCGTCCTCATCAGAGCCACCAGGTACCCATGGGCTCAGGCAGCCAGAGTGGGGCTTGTCTTGGCTGTGAGGTGGCAGACACCCCTCTTCCCTCAGTTCCTGAAGCTCTTTTCTGCACCCCTTCACCTCCTTCTGCAGAGCACAACATTGGCGAGGAGACCCCCAGCACTGTCACCCCTACTGCAGCACCCCTACTGCTGTCACCGATGCTGCAGTGTGCGAATGATGAACCAAAGAATTGTAAGTACTGAGCTGAACTGAGCTGCATGGCTCCAGCCCAAGCCCATGCTTGCATGATGAGAATGGGAGGCTAATAGGATCAGAGGATCCATCACTTGTCCCTCAGTGGGGATGTCAAGGATGGATGTGATGCCTTGGGAAGGCTGACCTGGAACAGAGACTGGACAGAGCTAGAGAATAAAATAGGTATTTATTAAAAGGCCTTTAAGGATACACCTTGGGCAGCACAAGAGCCTGACCAGGGGTACACCCAAGTTGAACTTAAAATGGTCACAAAATGGACAACCAGTCATGAGGTCTTACAGTTTTATAAAGTTTGCTCCACTTGCATATTAGGGTTTAATTGTCAATTACAGCTTCAGTTGTGAATTCTCATTCTTGTTTTCTCTCTTCAGTCCACTGTTTAAGCTTTTGGGCCTCAAACTTGTACTTGTTGTCCTTTGGTCTGCAGCAGGAAAAGATTTGTTTTATCTACCTACTCCATGAAGAGAGTAACACTTAATATGAGGCTCAGAACTACACACTTAGGCAGGCAGAATCTGAAAAACATGAAAGCTAAAACTCAAGGCATCAGGTGTGTTTGGACTTCTGTCTCTGCAGGCTTTGGCTCCCAACCAGCCCCAGAGCATGTGGGGATGGAGATGTCTGGGATAGGGCAGGAGGGAGTCCCAGCCTCAGGGCATGGCAAGGCTGCTGGTTGCCCTGTGGCAGATCATGAGGCAAGAGGTCTGAAGGGACAGTGGCCCTAATACAGTGCAGAAATCTCGTGGCTGGTGGCATTGCAGGGCATTTGACTCCCTTTCCTTCAGCAGTTCCTGGCTCCTTGGTTGCCCAGTAACACCATAAAGCTTCAGATGAGTTTGGGCTGTGTATGAGGGCCAGAACTGCCTGCAGCTCCCCTGCCCTTCAGCCCACCCACGTGCATATCGTGCACACCCCTCACTGTTCTGGCGATTTGGCACTGAGGTCATGCACGATGCATTCCTGAGCCTCCCTGCATGGGCACCCTGGCCATCTTCCTACGCTGGGAAGACTTCTGTCTCCCCAAATTCCCCCTGCAGTTTCAAGTGGATGTGGGATTCTCCTTCTCTTCCAGTCCTAGTCTGTTGTATAGCGTTGCTGTGTGCTGCTCCACTGCTGCTGCCTTCCAGCCCAGAGGTGGCTGCATTGCAGTGGTGGGTGAGTGCCTCCTGCTTTTGTACCTAGCTCTGAAATGCACTGGGACCCTGCAGGGTGCTCTGGAGTTGTGGCTAGGGCATGTCAGGCTGAAGGGCTGGCCAGGCAGACCCCAGGATGGTGGTGGTCTTCCAGCAGGTCCCTTCACAAGGCATATCTCTCTCTGCTTTCTTCCAGCAGCAGATGGGGACCACATTACTGGAGTGCCACCCACACCCCCTGCTATGCCACGTAAGGCTTTCCTTGACCTGCTCAGCCCAGTAAACCCCCTCAGCCCCACAAGCAGGTTCTCATATGTTTCTCATTGCAGACGCCAGTTCCTGCTTCCCTCCCCTCTTCCCCCTGGGTGAGTTCCATGCCTTGGCTACCATGCTTGTATGCCCTGGGACAAGAGGTGGCTGCAGCTCACAGGCTGTGTCTGCTTTCCATCCAGGCTGTCACACTGATCAGCAGGAGGAAGGATCTGAGGGAAAGGCCGGTAAGCATCTGCAGCTTTGAGCAAGTCTTCATGCTCCAGAGCCCAGCTCCATCCTCTCCTGCCAGTGAGAAGGGCATGGGCTCTTAGAGGCAGTTCCCTCCCAGGGTTAGTGAAGCTAAATGTGGGGCTTGGGTGTCTGCATCACTCGTGTTGTTTCCTCCATGCCAAGCTTTCGTGACAGGTTTTCCTGGTGAAACATCCCTGGGGATGGGAAGAAGAAACCAAATGCTGCTGCTGGCTGCTGCAGCCACAGGCTCCGAGGGGACAGCAGCCATGAGCGAGCAGCCAGCAGCAGGTGAAGATACATCAGATACAAGCTTGCATGGTAGGTGCTCCCTGCAGCTTCCTGACAGCCTCACAGGAACCTCCTGCAGCCATGGTGAGGTGCCACTGACCCCTCTCTTACTGCAGGGTCTGGCATGACAGGGTTGCTCCAGAATATCGAGCAACTGCTGATGGAGATCCTGCAGACATCAAGGCAGCAGCAGGTACTACTGGAGAGCCTGGCCAGCAACACAACCTCCCACCTCCACCACCTCTCCCACAGACTCGAGCAGGTGGGCGAGACCCTGCACCAACTCCTGCTCTGTCCTCAGACCCATCCTGGCCCCATTGGCCACTAAGTCTCCCATGTGCCCGTTTTTGAGGGTGGGTCCAGAGTGCCCTGCTCCCCTGGTGCTCTACACGCTTCCCCAGATGATGAAGAGGAGCCTCAGTTGTCCCCTTATGCCAGGTACATTCCCCCATGAGTGCCACCATCACTGGCTCCAGGAACAAGAGCTTTGCTACAGAGCTATGGCACAAATCTTTATATCAGAGGTTCCAGATATTTTGAAAGTTTATACTAGAGAGACATTCTAATAAAATTAAAAATAGCTTTTCTACCAGTGGTGGCAACTGACCAGTTCTTTCCTCTTCTGTGGGGAATGTTCACTTTCTCACTTTCGAGATGAGGGGAACTCAGCTATTTACAGACCCTGAGAAAGTCCCAGCCCACACACCACTGGGCAGATGTAATTTTCTACCCTTACAGCAGTGCCTGGGGTGGGCATCACACCTTCCTGGGGGTTGTGCTGCTGGGCTGTGGAGCAGAGCAAGGCCACTGCCAGGACTGAAGGCCAGGAGGCCCAGGCTGCATCCTACTCCAAGGGAAGAGGCTGGGGTGGGTGGTGCTGTGCTGAGGAAGCAGTGTGTGCAGCAGCCATAGTCCCATAGTGTCCAGGTCCTTGGCAGGTTTCTTCCAGGGGACAATCTGGGCTTTCACAGCCAATGCTATGGGCTTGCCATATGCTCTGGAGAGGCCCTCCTGCTCCTGGAAGGATCCTCCCGCTTCAATACATGGACATCATCAGGTAACAGTAGCTGCAGACATGCCATGGTTTATTGTGCTTAGAAAAGGGGCCTCTGACTTTGGCTGAACCCCACCACCTTCAGCAGTTTGTGCACATCCTCCACGGGGATGGGGCTATGTGCTGTGTGCCTCCAGAATCTCTGCCTCGTCCAGGGAGAGGAAAGTGTACATCATGTAGACATAGTAAAAATGGCCCTGCCATGCCAGATGCCACTTGCTGAAGGGCTATCAGGTGGCCTTCTTCTCCCAGAAGAGAAGGGAGAACTTGTAGAGGCCATGACCAAGCCTGGAGAGGAAGGTGGGCAAGCAGTTGTCTTAGTCTGGTGTCTGCCAGGGAAAGCTGGAACCTCCCTTGGAATGGAGCATGTAAACCCTCTCCCTCGGAATGATTCTAATTTTGAAATTAAGGGGCTTTCAGGCAAAGGGATGGGGATAGGAATAACAGTTCTTTTTACTAGTATGTATAACAAGGCGAACCAAATAATAAGTACAACGTTCACAACAAAACAGAACCAGAAACCTCGTGGCGACCTTCTCGGCCGAGATGGAAGGGCTGGAGGGGCTTTGCTCCACAAAGCCCTGGGGCAGTCTGACCCCGGTGCCCCTGCAGGACTCTGAGGAGCTGGAACGGCAGGAATGAGCAGGAATCCCGGCTGGTGGATGGGATGTAGCAGGAGCTCCGCGGTGGCAGCTGGAGCTCCCAGCAGGACAGAGGGTGCGGGGCTGCAGCGTAGAAAGACCCAGGGCGGTGCTGAAGGAGCGACGGGAGCGGAAAGTGGATCCCGCAGGGCAGGAAAAAGCGAGCTCAGAATTCCCGGGCACACGAGTAGATGGTGGTGGATCCCTGGGATTGGGCTTCAGCGATGACAGTGAATTCTCCCTGCAGTAAGCTACGGCTTGACCGTGTTCCTTCCGATGCGAGAGAGCGCAGCTGCCCCCAGCCCCGTCCTTTACCTGCCCCCAAAACTCACGGTATCTCCCCTGTTCGAGAGAAAACTCGCAGACAAAAGAGGCGTAGCCAGTTGCTAAACTCCTCTCTTCTGGCCATTTCTTTTGTTTTTTCTTAAGTATCCATAAGTACCCAGTAGTTAGTTTCCTAGCAACTTAGGGGAAAATTTCTGTAAGTGAAAAAGAAACAAATCTGACCCTCAACAGCAGTCCATGTTGAAGCAATTGTCATCCCATCTTGAGGACGTAGGATGATGGATTCACTGCCTGGATGCCGGGCGTGACCTTCAGGGTGAGGTTGCCGTACATGTCCCTGTAGCTCCCTAGCGTGATGTCCCTGAACTCCTGCCCTTCCTACTGCACACCTTGCAGCTGTGGCCCATTGCCTGCCCCAACATCTTCCAAAGTTTGCCAGGGCACCCCACGTCTTCCAAGTGCACACAGCAGCTGGCCTGAGCACCCCATGTGTGGCCAAGCCGTGGAGCAGGACCAGAGGCACAGTCACAGGGCCCAACAGCGAGGTGACCGGGGGACAGCAGGTGTCACAGCAGAGGTGAACAACAACATCACAGCCCAGGCATCATCTGGCAGGGGAAAAACATGGGCGGGTAGTGCCGGGAAAGCCTGTGACCTCCCGTGACACTGCCCCTCATCCCATACCAGCTGTACACCCTGGGTCGGAGGGAAAGGCATGCCACAGAGGCACGCTGGGCTCGTGATGCAGTGGGCTGGGGTCTGTGGGGGCTGCTGGGAGCAGGACCAGCCCTGATGGGCATGATGCTCCCACCACTGCACACAAAACATTCTCTGTGCTCCCGAGCAGGAGCAGAAACTGCCTGGCTGCTGGCCAGCAGCTCTGGCCCCAAGCCTCACAGTGACGGGGCCACTGCCTGCAAACATCTCTCTCCTGGATTTCTCTTCCATGGAACCTATAAGGGTGGGAGAAGGAAGAGGGAGTGTTACCATGGGTTTTTCCTAGTTTGCTGAGCGTTCATATTAAAGCAGAAGTGTAGCAGCTTCTCTCGCTGGTAAATGTAAATAGTGGACCATGTTTTGTAAACACTGCCCTTGTTATGAAATTCCGTCTCCATGAGAAGAGGAGGTTGAATGACAGTCTCCTGCACCAATGTGGGTGAGAGGTGGGATGACCACCCTCCAATCCATGGTCACCTTATTACAGCTATATTAGAGAGGTAATAAACAAAGGGGGAGGGTCTCCTGCTCTCCTCCCCTGCTGCTGAGAACCCAGATCTGCTGGCTCCTGACTGTCCTTATCTAGCCTCGGTTCGTGATAAGGGAGAAGGAGAAGGAGAGGGAGAGGAAGAGGAAGAGGAAAAGTGGGATCTCCCTTCTGAGCCCTGCTGCTTGCACTAGTGAAGTTGCAATGATTGGGCTGTGGTGGTCCATGTGCCACACTTATCTTGTTGTGCTCCCCACCATTCCCACTGATTGCCCTGTAGTGCTCCCAGTCAGCCTGCTATGATCCCCATCATCCCACCACACTCCCCAACACCTGAGCTTGCTCCCTGCCATTCTGCCATGCTCCTCACTTGAGTCTACACTTCCTCCCTCTGGCCTTGGGACACCACAGCAGCATTCCCTCAGCTCTGGGGTGCTGTGGGGTGGGCTGCCCCTTCTCTGTGCAGGTCCCAGGCAGGAGGTGAAGGACAGTGAGAGGTGCTCTGGGATGGGGGTGCAGGAGGGGGTTAACTGCTGATGAGGATGATGTTGCAGCAGGGACTGGGAATGGAGGGCGGGGGGATGTCCTGGGGGCTGCAGGTCAGGGGTGCATGGACAGCAGCGGAGGTACCAGCGGGACATAGCCACGTACTAACTAACGATGCACTAAGTGTACACACCGGGGCGAGGTACTGGGAACCAGGGGGGGCAACGGGGTGTTCGACGGGGTGCCGTGGGAG
>VXBR01004770.1:59777-78082 GCA_013400215.1 Cisticola juncidis | reverse complement strand
GGGGCAGAGGGGTGCAAAGGGGACACACGCGGGTGCGGTGTGGCCTCAGGTATCGCGGTCTCCATGCTGCAGACCCTTGCCCCTCCGTGTGGGGCACGACCTTACTGGAGTGACAGCTCAGCGACCAATAGAAACTCGGGAAGGGCAGAGTGGGCGTGTCTGTCCGGGTTCACCCGCCAATCACAGAAGCCGCGGTGGAGAGGGCGAGAGGGAGAGGCGGGGCTCCCCGTGACGTCACGGGCGGGGCATCCCCGGTCGGGACTCCTGCGGGTGGGTCCGGAGCCCGGCCCGCTGCGGATGCGGTACTCCCCGTGCCGAGGGGCTCGCCCACCGCCGCGGCCCTGGGGTCTGCTTCACTCACCGCCTCCTGCGCGCAGGGGGCTGCTGGGCGGGCTGGAGTGTCCTGCCAGGGCCGGGCTACGGCACTCGCACAGCACCCTGCGCTCCAGCCTCTGCCCGCAAAGCATCCTATGCCTCAGGCTTGCTGTGGCCCCTGCTCTCCTCCAGTTTGTGCTCACGGCAGTGCAGAGGGGCGGTGGGGCAGGGCTGGCCCCCAGCCTCTTCCCAGCGAGCCCCGAGTCCTGGGTTGCAGTGCAGGGGCTGGTTCCAGCAAGGGTAACAGGTTGGCACAAGGGGTTGCAGATGTGGAAGGATTTGAGATAGACACAGCCATCGCCTTTCCTCGCGGTGTCCATCACAAGCCCTGCGTGGTGAGACCCTCCCCCTCCAGACACATGCAGTGTGTCTGCACTTGCAGGGCTGGAGTGACAGCCAGGAGGACAAAGGGGAAAAGGGTGGGCTTCTTTTGGGCCATGCAAGATCTTCTCCAGGCTAGAAATACAAGTGAAAGCACTAGCATGTCTCAGCAGGGTTTCAGTGTTGCTGTCTGGTGGCCCAGGGACACTGAGGATGCTGCTCAAGGGACAGCCTGGGTATACAACTCTTTCTGCCTCTGTCACACACAGCAGCTTGCAACAGGGCAGCTGAAACCCAACAGCCAGCTGCCAGGGCAGCTAGAATGGATCTCTGGGGTAGTGAAGGCCAGGGGAGGAGGATTTTCCCCTGTTTTTAACCCGTTCAGTAACAAGTCAAAGCTGTACCACTCTTCTGATCCTCTCCCTCCTGCATGGCCTGCCCCAATCCAGAGCCTATGTTTAATATCTAGAAGAACTGAAATAATGTTACCTGCCAGTGTTAGCAAGCTCTTTGCCCCTGTACCTCACTCCCAGCCAGCATCCTGTGACCTGGAGGTGGTGCCCTGTGCCCACTTGCGCCCAGTCCCATGTCGCAAACCTGAGGCACAGGTAGTGTGACCCAAATGACTGCTCTGAGAGTAGCTTTGGGCTCTGTCTGTAGTTGGCTGCTAGTAGTTGAATGCTCAGTCCTGTGTCTTCCCCACTGCATTAGCCACTCCTCTTTCCTGTCTAAGAGTGCCCCTAGGCCTGGGGTGACCTAGTGAGGGGTCCCTGACATAGACCCCCTGGCAACAGCTCACCCTGCAGCCCAGCTCCAGTGGCCACCCTGATAAAGCCCCTGACCACAGCAAAAGCACGAGGTGTTGGCATTAGGAACAGGACATGACTCTTGAGCCTTATGAATCCTTCTCATAATCTCCAAGTACTGTAGGAGAGGTTTACCATGGTGGATGTGACTCCCACCAGCACCCTGCACACACACTGCCCCTGCATCCTCATGCTGCTCCCTTTGCCAGTGGTTATGGTTCACACCTCAGTCCTCTTTCCCCGGCTGCTGGATGCCCAACCTGCTGCCAGCAATGGGTCTGCAGCCACTCTGGCAGGGTGTCCAGAGGGGTGGATGCTGCTGGGCTCTCTGGCAACCCAGCTCACCTTTGGCCCCTTCTCTGTTGCATTTTCATTTAAAAACATGGTATTTTTAAATGGAAATAGAATCACTTTCACCAGCAGTTATTAGTTCTTCATATGTGGAACAGAAGGCAATAAGAGAGTGTTTACGCTCATAGACATGAGCTGAAGATCTCACATACCACAAAACAACACCTAAAATCTCCCCTGCCAAACAACCACCCAGATGGGATGCAGCACCGCATAGATCAGGCAGAGGTATAATTCCAAAATTCAGAACTTAAGTGAAGCAGGAGAGGGTGTCTAAGGACAAGGAAAGGAAGCTGCTTTGATGTGCATCAGGATGTTTATCTTGGTATCAAAAGCCCTAATTCTCTTTTTTAATGGAGTGGCTCCTCCCTTTGAAGTGGATCCTCCTGTGCTGCGCATGGCTGCAGCTCAGGGAGATCCTGCACAGACTTCACCCTCCTCAAACATTAATTTTTCTCTTGTAATTTGCCTGAAAATTGTGAGACCAAAGTGAAAACTCAGGGATGAGAGCAGCCAAGCTGCCTTTGGACCCGCCAGACAGAGGATGGGGTCAGATGGGTTGTTAAAGGCAGATTGAAGGCAGGGTGCAGGGAGATGCTGTGTCTGGGAACGCTTGACACCTCCTTGCAGCAAGTACAACCTCGGGGTGTACAAACATTTATGAGGTCCCTTGAGAGGAGGTGGAGGTTGCTCCAGGTCCTCCCCCACAACAGGGAGGATGCCTCTAGCTCAGATTATCCACCTTCCCAACAGGAGATGACTTCATTAGTTAATTAGAACAACAATCCTCATGGGCTCATCTGGGATTTGTAGTTGTGCTGGCAGGAGATTTGCTGACTGCAGGCAAGCCTTGGGGCAAAGCTTCTCAGGAGGACTTGGCAAACAGAGCCCTCAGGGACTTACCTCCCTTCCTGCTGAGCCAGGAGTCTCTGGATTGCACTTGTTCCAAGCCCATTTAATTTTAGCCAAAACACTCCTCTTCAAAATGCAGAGCCTTGTGTTTTAGCTGTGGAGGTGATGAAGCATATTTATGTAAAGTAAGACTTATCTGTAATATTCCTCTCATTGTAGGCACCTCTCACAGTCCAACAGGAAGCTTCAATATGATTTCTTTAAAGCAGTCTCCATTGAGAGCTCTGTTCATACATAACAACATATTGCTTAGCACTTGGGACTCAAGGGAAATCTTAGTGGTAGTGTTTGAGTGGGGGGAATTTTTTTTTAAGGGAAAACTTTAATTTGTAAGCCATAAAGGGAACGGTGGCTTTGCATCCTGTGGACAATGTTCTCAGCCTCTGCTAACATGATTTTATCTTCCTCTGCAGGCTTGCTTCTTAAGATAAATTTATCCAGGACTGCATTTGGTGTAACAGCTTGATTTCTGTTGGTGCAAGGCTGATTTCTCACAAGAGCAACTGCCTTAATTTCCTACCAGTTGACAGCAAGTGCAGCTGCATTTTGTACTGGTATACTTTGTCCTTGCAATCACAGCCCTCCTCTGCTCACCAGACAGCCTGTGCTAAGGCTGCTCCTTCAGCAGCACCCCTCTGTGGGCTGTAGGTATCTGCTTCAGGGATAGAACCACTTGACTTCTTTGTCGTAATAGAAAGAGCTTGCAGGACTCACAGATCCTACCCCAAGATTCATCCAAAGGGATAGATCTGAGCTGCAGCACCCTGATGCACCCCTGGACATTCCCAAACTCTCATTGCTATGGCAACAATTTAGCAAATTTAGCACTGCAAAATTATTTGCTGTTTTAAGCTGTTGCCAAGATCTTTCTCAAAGGCTCTTTGGGGGTTGTTCCGCTCTGGTTTTTCATGTAACTTCCCCCCTTTTATGTGCTCTTCATTTTGGCACAGTTCCCTTCCTTGAGGGATGACCTTTCCCACCCATTTACTCACTCTGCTCCTTGGCCATGCTGGTCTTGCAAATCTTGTTAAAGGACGTGTTCATTTACTGGAAGTCTCCAGCATGCAGATCTGAGCAGTTCTCATTCTGTCTGCAGGCAGTCTGCCCCCCTGGCTGCTCTATTAATTTCTCTTAGCAAGCTCTCTGATTTCTGTGCAGTTCCCTTGATGAAGTTAAGCACGACTCAAGTGGTTTTTCTGCTCAATAGAGCAGGTCTTCAACAGCCCCCTTCTAAATTACCAGGGATAAAGTCCTGAATCCAGCCCCTCCACAGATCTCCCCACCAGCCTCTCCAAGAAACTCAATTTACAGCAGCTGAAAATCGTGATGCTTTGTATCGCCACCACATTTTCCTGGTTTCCCATGCCTCAGGGTCCCCCTTTCCTGTCTGCTTCTCCCTTCCAGCCATGTGACCATGGCAGCTGCTGTTTGTCCCTTGACATATTCCCCCTGCAATGCTCTGGTCTCTGTGGGTACAGCCAAGCATTTTGTCCCTCAGCTCCAAGGCCCTTGAACCCCTACCCTCATGCCAAACCAAGCATGCCCTGCCACCCTTCTGTTTCACTTCTCCAGGTGTTGTGATATGATGTGCTGTTGAGACAATGCTGATTCTCAGTGCCCTGGGCATCCCTGAGAACCTCTCGTCCCTGCTCTGGGCTGACTTAGTCACATTCAGCTCTGTCTCAGTTCTATGGGACAGGTACCCATGGCAGGGTGTTTCCCAGGAACGGGGCCCTGGAAAGCTGCCCCATGGCACTGGAGCTGGGCTTTCTTCATCTATAGCTCTATCTCCCACTAGTGGGTGCCTGGCTCCCACCTGGTCCTCACCCAGTATGCAGCAGACTGGGCCTGAAGCTTTGAGGGGTCCCTGGCCCCATCCCTAAAGGCTGTGGATGGCAGCAGGGAGGATGAGACCTGGAGCTAGGGCATGGGGGAGGAGTGAGCAAGTAGGCTGTGCATGGGTTCCCCCAGGGAAAACAGGGTCCCTTTGCATGCACAGAGCTGCTCCCTCAGGCTGTCCACAGTGCAGGCAGTGCCTGCAGGGCTGAGGGACAGCCAGGGACCACGCAGGACAGGCAGGTCCAGTGCCTGTGAGCTGCACAGTGGTGCCAGCCGTGGGTGATGGATGGGTCTGTGTGGGGAGGGCAGTCAAGCCTTGCTACTCTGATGAGAAAATCATTGAGTGGCTGCAGGGTGCTTCAGGCAAACGGCAAAAATAAAGAGAGCAGCCAGGGCATCCTCTGAGCCCTTCATCATCCCTGGAGCGGCACAGTGACAGCCATGTCCAGCCAGGGAGCAAGCTCCATCTGTATCCGCCGTGGGATTTACATTGACTGAGGTGGAAAGGCTTTGCCTCCCTGGGGTCTGGCAACACAGTGAGCAGGAGGGCTGAGGACTCCCAGGGCAGCTACAGGGGATCTGTTGCCTCTAGAGCCAGGATTTCACCAGGATACAGGGAGAAAATGCTGAGGCGGGGACAGCAGAGTTACATATCCCTCCCTACACACCTGCCTGGGGACCCACCAACCTGGTGACCAAGCTGATATCATCAGCTACCCTTCCACCCACACCCCTCAGCCACTGTGGTTAGCAAGGGGCACAGCACCCCTGTGCACCCAGAGAGACCCCAAAACCTTGGCCCTCTCGCCACCCCCATCTGCTGCTGGCTGGTCAGGCACACATGGGCAGGGAGAGGAGGAGGGATGCTGGGTCCTGCCTACATGCACGCAGTCTGCTGCAGGGCTCAATAATTCAGGCCTGACACATTAAAGTTGCATGGCATGCAATTGCCATCTGCAATGACAGACTGCGTCAGGGTTGCTGGGGGATGAGTTCGGACAGCAGGCACTGGGCAGGCAGTGGTGGAAGGGCCCAGCAGCCCCCGAGGAGGGCAGACTGAGGGCAACAGGCAGAGCACCTCTTTAGTGCAGACTGGGGGGGAGGAGGTTGTGGCAGGAAGCACAGTACCGGTGTTTGAGATGCACATCTCCAAGAAACTTCTGTTGGAGCAGGCAGTGCTGGCCCATTGGCACTGACAACCCAGTAGGCAGGGTGGAGCTGGGATGCAAGAGGCTGAATTAGGATGATAATGTTCCCAGGGCTGCTGCCTTCTCATGCATCCCCCATGTCCCCCGCATCCTACCTGTCAGGACAGAGGCTGTGAAGGCTTATGCTGCCCCATACACCAAGTCAAAATCCCTACCCAGCTGTGTCTGTCCCTAGGTCACTGCCACTACATGACCTGATACGGCTTGAATGCCCCCCACCCCTTCCCAGCACTGAGGAAGCAAGGCTCTTCATCGGCTGTTCCGGGAGTTGGTTGCCATGGGGATGTCAGATGTACCTGGCTGTTATAGGGATACTGTTGCCATGGTTATGTGGTTGCTGTGCTTGGTAGAGGCAGGAATGGAACATTGGGAAAGCCGTTTACACTCTGGGGGTGGGAGTCATAGAGACCCCAACTCTCTGAGCAGGAGGGGAAAGCAGGAGGGTCCAGCCTTCACCTCAAGCGCATCCTCATGGGGCAGAGGCTGGAGGCTATGGGGATCCAGGACAGAAAAGCTCACTAGACCCATAGGTATGAACACACTGGTGCTCCTGGCCTTGCAGCAAAGGAGGGGTGACTGAGGGGAATTGGAGTCTCCAATAGTGTGTCCCAGCATGCTCCCAGACAGGCTTGGTGGGAGAGGCACACACACCCCCTGTGCTGGCTGTCCCACAGGAGAGACCTGCTTCTCCATGCTTGGTGCCTGGAGTAGTGAGAAAAACCTTTCTATCCTGCAGTACTCTGTGTTCTGCACCTGCAATGCACTGAGATGTGCCCCAAGCTGTGCTGGCCTCCTGGGCAGGGGAGTGGGTTTCTGCCCACCCTGAGACTGGGAGATGAAGTGAGAACGGGGATTTCTAGCTCTCAGCAGGGAGCCCATGGGCCCCCAGGGACAAGCTGGACTGGCAGAGAATGCCTGGATCCCCTCCAGTGCTGCTTGGCCAAGCTCCTTCCCGGGCAGTGCGGTTGAACGTGTGGCCTGTCCTTGAGATGAAAAATGCAGTTGCAGGTTTAATTAAAAGGAGAGGGAGCTCTGAGCTGCACCAGCAGCCCAGAGAAGTAGAGTCTAGCACAGCTGGTATGTGGATCCTCCAGACTTCCCTGGGCAGCTCTCCTGGCTAAAACCCCAGCCCACCTCTTCCAGGACCTGTCAAAGGTCCAATCCCACATGTGTCCATCCCATGGTGTCTGCTGTGGGGGAGACCAGGGGCTGCTGCAGCTGGCTGCAAGGGGACAGCTCATCCCACCCCTGGCTCAGTTATTGTAGAGTCTTCACAAATTTGGCAAGCAGCAGCTTTGCACTTCAGCCCTACAGCAGTGAGACAGGGGATGAGGGATGGGTAAGGATGCTGCATGCAGCTTCAACACCTCCATGAAACTGGGGTGCACTGGTGTGGAACAAGCTTGTGCCCAGTGTGTGCTCCTCTCCACCCTCTTGCTGACGTGAAAGCTAAAGCGGAGCTCCTCATCTCCTGGGGGCTGCTGCTGCCAGTGGGGTCCAATTGAACTTAATTAAAAAATTAATCCTTAATCTGCCACTTGGCCAGATCAGACAGGACATTCTGTATGGCAGAGACAGGGTTGGAGGGTGAGCTCAGGGGGGAAGGAGTGTGGCAGATGCAAGTTCCCCTGAACATAGTTCAGTACACTGACTGAGGCTCCTGCCCCAGCACAGATCAGCACACCTGCACACCAGGCTGGCTCCCCATGGGCATATCCCACACCAAAGCCCAGAGACAGAGGCAACAAACCCCTGAACATGCCAGCACTGCCATGGTCCTCGACAGCTCATCCCTCCTCCTGCTCTGCCAATCCCATCCCCACAGTCCTCTCCAGCTGCCCTCACAGACCCCTAAGCCCACCCCACTCTGGCCAGCTGGGGCCCAGCTCCCAGGCAGCAGTTTTAATTAGATTGCAATCCTATTACATAGCTGCCTGCCCGCCTGCAGTTGCTAATCCTGTTAAGCATCCAGTAAATCTCCCTGTGCGAGCTCTGTCCCCAGGGGCACAGAGAGGGGGGCTGCCGGTGGGTGGGCTCTGCTGAGCTAGGATATGGCTGCTGGGATGCAGAGCTTTGCCTCAGGATTCCACCGTGAAGACCCCTGCAGGGCTGAGGCATTCTCAGGATAATGGGGAAGTACCCAGTGGGGTGAGAAGTGTCAGTGAAACTTTGCCTGCCCTCTCTGGTCCACCTTGACTCCTCTGAGCTGCTGAAGCAGATTGAAACCCCTCTGTCCTTGAGGCAGACACAGTCCAGGTATTTGTCAGCACACTGTGGTCCCCACTGGCTGCAATGTGTGCTGAGACCACGGGTGTGATCATAAGCCAGACAAGGGGCAGGGGCTGAGAAGGGCCTATCCCAACCGGGTCACAGGATACAGTCTGTGCAATGCCCCTCCCACTGGTACACAGTGCCCTTCAGAGACAGGGCTGGTGGCAACAGCAGGGACACAGGGTCACTAGTCAAGTGCTTCTTGGGTGTAGCGACATGTGGGGTGCTGAGGCAGGCTGCCCCAGGCAGTGGAGTGCCACCAACAGGCTGTGGGCTCCTGGGGATGTGGCCCTTGCAGGCAGAGCCCTCTCAGAACTATGCCACGGCAGGCAGCACCAGAATCATTCCCCAGTGGCACCAACCTCCACAGCTATGGGCTCCCCACAGACCTGCAGGCTTGGAGAGGATCCTGGATGCCCTGGTACGACTCTGCTGCTCCTGGGTCAGTCATTACAGCCATCCTGTGAGAACACAGTGCCCCAGCAAAGACATCCCAGCCTTGCACCATGTCATGCCAGGAGCCAAGATTGCAGCCTCTGCTCCCCACCTCTTACCAGCCACTTTGCTCTGTGTTGGAGCTGCATCAGCTCTGGAGCAGCCACCACAGAGTAGCAGCTGTGACTGAGAGCTAGAGATTGTTGCCATCCCTCCCCTCCACACCCAGCCACATCCTCTTAGCAACTCCATAGTCTGGCAAAGAGAGGAATGTGACCCACCTCAGCCTTGAGACCCCACAGCTCTGCCCCAGACTGAGCCACAGCAACCCCAGGAGACAAGTTCAATCAGGCTGTAATTGGAAGAACAGGGCGGCACAGGTGATTGTGTGCCTGCCCAGAGGAGTCCTGGCACTCCCACAGATGGGTGGCCAGCAAAGAGAGTGGGTGCCAAGCCCCACAGGGCTGCTGTCCGTGACAGAGGAGTCTGAGCTGGTGACTGTCAGCATCAGCTGGTACAAATACTGTTGATGGAGGCCACAGCGGGGTCAACGAGCCCCAGCTCCTCCTGCTCATTGACGCAGAGCTGGTACCCACACCCCTTGCGCCGGGGCAGTGGCCCCAGGCGCCTGCTGGGCTTGGCACGGGGCGGCAGCAGGAAGCCGACGCTGCCAGCAATGAGCAGGTGCCAGATGCTGTGGATGTAGAAGTAGTTCTCCTCTGTCTCCACGAAGGCGTAGAGCAGCACGGCCGCCGCTGCGATCAGCGCTCCTGGGCACAGGTAGAAAGCCCAGCGCTTCCAGGTCGGTGGGTAGCAGTGGCGGCGACGGATAGTGCGAGCCGTCTGTGGTGGGGAAAGGGCAGGCTGCAAGGGGGACCCACACCAGGGACAGGCACAACTTCTGAGCCCCAGTGATACATCCCTCATAGCCAGGGAGAGGGGTTCATGGGGAAGGGTGAAGGCAGCAGAGGGGAGGATGCGGAGCACAGCAGGATGGGGACATAAGGGACACCATCTTACCCAGGCGACGGCCATGATCCCCAAAGCAAAAAGGCTGGGCCCCAGCAGGTTCCAGAGCCCATGACGGTCCATCTGCAGAGCCATGGAAAGCAGCATGGCTCCTAGCAGGTACAGCACCTGTGGGGCAGTGAGGCACCCATCAGGATACATCTCTTCCATTCCTGCCCTGCGTGCTCCCTCTCCACACTTGCCTGCTTGACTATGGGCTGGAGCCGGGCCATGGCGATGACAGTGACCCAGACAGACATGAGAGAGCCCAAGAAGTCACAGAACTGCAGCACATCGTACTCCATGATGCAGAACACCACAATGCCCGGCTGGTCACAGGCATGGTAAAACTAGGGTAGCAGGGAAAGTGTAAAAGAGCTGCCCTGCCCAGGCCCAGCCCCTCAGCTGCCCCTCAGCTGCCCCACACCACACTCACAGTGGAGAAGAACATGGTGAAGATGTAGACAGCAGCTTCTAGGAGGTAGTGGCTGCGGACAGCAATGGCCACGGGAGGCACAAACATGACATTGCTGAGGCACAACAGCAGCGTGGAGAGGAGCTGGAAGCCATAGGAGAAGGCCTCAGCGTTGTCCGTGCAGCCCCAGCCGTTCCAGCCTGTGACCAGGGAAGAGCTGCTGTCACTACTGCAGCACTCACAGGGGCTGGGGGGGTGGACCAGGGAACCCCCATTCCAGCACCCTGCAGAGACTTGGCATGAATGGATACTGGGATACAAGACCCGCGAGGAGAAGGGGAGGATGCTGGGGGTCTGTGGGTGCCTGGTCAGCTCTCACCAGCTTTGCACTCGCAGGCAGCATACAGGTAGTTGTTGGTGCGCAGCAGCTTGCACTGGCCGTAGATGCCGCAGTCGTTGATGCAGGGTGAGAGGTAGGCGCGCAGGTACACCTCAGCTGTCACATTGGTGCAGGGCTCAAACCTGCAGGGTGGGAGAAGGGGGTCAGCCCTCACCCTGTGCCCGCGAGCAGCTCCTGCCTCTGACCAGAGCCACCTGTCACACCCAGACTAGGCAGGTGATGGGATATCCAGGGACTGGGCAAGCTTGAAAATTAGCTTCTTTGGTGTTGTGTATGGTAGCTGAGAGCTGGTCCTCAAGGATCCTGTGTGCTTCAATTGTTTGTGCCAGCCTGAGTGAGCAGGAGGAACGTGGCCACACCTAAAGCCCCTCTGCCTTTTGCAGCACACTCAGCTAGTTTCTATTTCATTTGGGCTTTGCTATGCAAACACTGCACTCTGCCCTTCAATGCCCCTGTGTGAACCAGTCAGGTAAGAACTGACTGTTAATGGCAACTCAACATGAACTAGAAAGACAGAAGAGGAGTCAGAGCAGGCCAGACACACCAACCCCACTGCCCTGCACTGCCCATGCACAAGATTCTGGGCACTGCCAGCACCTCCTCAGCTCTGCCACACCAGAAGCATAGGCAGCCCCACAGGCTGACAGCACGTACCAGCTACTGGCTGGGCACACACAGGCACCCCAGCACCCACAAATATGCACACAGTGCCAGCTGCATGTGTGTCTGTTGTCCCCTGACTGTGTCCTCCCAGTCAAATCTGCACATGTGTGTGTGCAGAACATACATAGCCCTGACTGCCTGAACAAAGCCCTGACTGCTTGTGCAAACCAGAATATGCACACAGAGCTGGCTGCACATATGCATCCAAACATGCAGTGCTGCATGCATGCTTGCACCAAATGTACATTCAGCACCATCCACATTCATGCATCCTTGCACGTACAGACACACACTCATCAGCCTCACTCTTCCAGTTTTCCAGGCAGACACAGAGGCCAGGAGCAGAGCTGCAGCACAGAACCAGCCCCTGGAGATGCCGAGTAGAGCCCCAGCTGGACCAGAGATGCCCCCTCACACGCAGAGCACAGCCCTGTCCTCCCAGCAACAGCCCGGTCCCCTCCCAGGCGTGGGTACAGATGGGCCCTGCTGCGGGGGCGGAGAGGCACTGACAGATGCCCGGCGTTCGCGAGCTGACAGGCACTTCCTAACCGCGAGACAGAGGGAAGAGCCGCGGGGACCCACAGATGGTCAGGCAGACGCGAGATGGAGCCATCCGTGCCCACGCAGCACTCACACAGTGACACACAGCCCGCAAAGCCACATGAGCAGAGACGCGCAGCTCAGGGGATGGGCACACACAGGCTCATGTCACGGTGAGAACATCCCCCCTCGGGACACAGGAGGGGATATGCTGGGGCACTTACCCATGCTCCGTGGCACAGAGCGAGCGCAGGCTCAGGTACCAGCTGCCTGTCTGTGGGTAGGGAATCCGCAGGCGGCTGAGGCTGGCTGTGGCATTAACAGAGAGCAGGAAGCCTGCCAGAGACTCTGTGGGCCAGAAGAGCTCTGGGTGAGCAGTGCAAGGTGCAGCCCCCTGCTCTGGACAGAGCTGGAACAGGGACACAGTACCCTGTGCCAGGCTCCAGGGCCACATGCCCCCATGGTATCTACAGCCTCCCCCCACCCAGCCTCTTGCAAGACACAGGCAGGTGTGACCCTGCGGGCATGGCAGGATGGACATGCACAGCCAAGCCTACCTGTCTCACAGGTGACCGAGGTGTTGTCACTGTATGTCAGTGGGACTTCATGGTTTAGACACCCAAACACTGTCACGTTCTCACCACACAAGGAGCTCTGACAGCAGAGGAGATTGCCTTAAACCAGAGCTAGGGATGTCCCCTGCTCTGACAGCACTTGGATCACAGCACACCAACTAGCAGTGTCCTAACCCACTGTCCTTCACCCAAGAGCACCCCAAACCTGGGCCTTGGAACACCCTTATCTGTTCTCCATCACCCAAAAACTTCACAACCACCCCAAATCCTGCTCTCTGCCGTGCTGCAACCTGGACATCACCCATCTCCCATCCCACCCCTGTTCCAATCTACCCTACCCCGTTCAGGGTGTATGTGGCCACCTCACCACATTGAGCCGCAGCTCCAGGTTGAGCACCCCACCACTGTCCAGCACTGGCAGGAGGTTGATGACGAAGACAGCAGGGCGGTCGGGCGGCACTGACACATTGGGCCCGAAGAAGATGTAGAAGTGGACGGAGAAGGTGTCCAGCTCGTTGCGCAGTGTGGGCCGGACAGGCCAGCACCGCTCTCCAGCGTGTGAGGTGACAGGAATGGGGACTGGGTGCTTCGTGTCATTGGGGCTGGTGGGTGGAGGGCTGTCCCCCAGCACCAGCCCGCCCGCAGAGCCGAAGGAGTGGGGCATGTTCATGGAGGCGCTGGACGGCAGGAAGGGTGGCCGGGCCAGGCTGGGTCGGGAGCAGTCTGGAGGGACAGAGCCATCATACTGGGCACCACACAGTTCCAGCCCCATCTTAGTTCCCACCTTCCCTTCTTCCCTGCCATTCATCTCCATTTGCAACCCAGCCCCAACACCTCACAGCATTCCTATCCCAGCAGAGCCAGGTATAACCCTGTGCCCAGCTGCAGACAGATCCTTGGGCATCCTTTAACCCCCACACCAGAGCAGAGTCAAGACCATGCCTCCACCCACACGCCCACATACATGCTCACCTGTGAGCTGCACGGTGACCTGGAAAGAGATGGTGCCTGGCACCCCAGGGTGTTTCTCCACCAGCACATAGTACCAGTGCTGCCAGAAGGGCAGGTCCTGTGCCAGCTGGCAGGGAGTGTGTTCCCGGCAGTCCAGTGTTGTGGAGTTGTGCAGGGGGGGAGCCTTGGCCCGCACACGCAGCCAGAGTGGGCAGCCCTCGGCCCCATGGCACCGCAGGACCTCCACAAGCACTCGTGATGTGTAACTGGGCACAAAGACCCTGCAGGAGAGCAGTGCCAGGTTGTGCCCATCACTATGGACTAACAGGGCTGGGGAGGGAAGCCAGAGGGATGGGAAACCCTCATCTCCCCACCCTGAGGTTGTCCTTCATTAGGAGATCACTCCTAGCACTCACTTGTAGAGGCAGGAGCGGTTGTGGGGGGCCATGCTCTGCTCGGTGACATGACCGGGGTACAGCACAGCGATGTTCACCAGGCGCTGCACAATGAGCTGTGGCTGGAAGAGATACTGGCACTCCTCGTAGAGCCCCTGCACCAGAGGAGAGTCAGCACAGGACAGTGGGCACAGGGCATTGCCCTACTTGGGACACCTGCCCTGGACACTGCCAGCCCAGTGCAATCAGACCCCAGCCCTGCCCCGCCACGGTCCCTCCATGCCCTTCACCTTAACGGAGATCTTGCCCTCATCTTTGGGCAGGTGGGCAGCCAGGAACCAGTCCCCAGGCAGTGGGCTGGTGACATTGAACACTCCTGTGGTGCGGTTGGGCAGGGTCCAGGTGAGGGTCAGTGCGAAGGAGCCAGGGACAGCCGTGTCCCTGGGGAAGTGCGTGTGCAGCGGGTTAATGACGGAGGGAGCCCCTGAGCGGAAATACCTGCAGGAGAGACAGCAGTCAGCAGGGTGTGGGCTGGGCATCGTGGCAGGGCCAGTGTGTCCTATATGTGGGTGTCTTCCTCTATGCTTAAAGACATCATGGAAACCATCTGTAAGCTGGGACCTTTCTGGAGACTGAGCTTTCCTGAGTGGGTGTTCAAGCAAAACAGTTCATCTGTGAGATGCACAAAACAGTGGAGCCTGCATTGGTCCTGGGAAGATGAATCATGGGGAGGGAGCGAACATGTTGTCTGGGTTTTGGCTAGGATAGGGTTCATTTTCTTCTTAGTGACTGGTACAGTGCTGTGCTTTGGATTTAGTATGAGAATAATGTTGATAACACACTGACATTTCAGTTGTTGCTCAGCAGTGCTTACCCTAAAGCACTTTTCAGTGTCCCATGCTCCGCCAGAGAGCAGGTGCACAAGACACCAGAAGGGAGCATGGCCTGGAGAGCTGACCCAGACCGAAAGGATATCCCATGCCATACAGAACATATTCTGTTCCATATAGAGCCTTCTGCCTGGTGTATAAACTTAGAAGAGTTGGCATGGAGCCACCAACTACTGCTGGGGGGCAGGTTGGGCATCAGTCAGCATGTGGTGAGCAACTGTGTGATGAATCACTCGTCTTTCTCGGGTTTTATTTCTCCCTCTCCTTTTTGTTACTGCTGGTATTATTATTATTATTGTAGCTGTTTTATCATTAGTGTTATTGACATATTTATTTTGATTAGTTAACTGTTTTAATCTCAACCCACGAGTTTTAGGGTTTTTTCCACGATTCTCCTCCCTACCAGGGGAGCAGGGGAGATGAGCAAGCAGCTGTATGGTACTCAGTTGGCAACCTTCACTAGTGGAACGTGTCCCATGGTAGCAGGTTGGAACAAGATGATCTGTAATGTCCTTTCCAACCCAAAGCATTCTGTGGTTCTATGATTCTTTGACTCTAAATGTACACATGCTTGTGGAAGCATTAAGCAGGCAAGAGCAGGCAAGCTGTGGGGCAAATCCAGGCAGGAGCAGCAGAGGCAGGCAGGAAGGACACAGGCAGGCCAGGCTGCTTACTCACACGGTGATGCTACGGTCTGGGCATTGATCCCCAAAGGTGCCACCTTGCTCCTTGAAGGTGATGAGGTTCCAGACGGCGATGACTGTGTCCTCAGGAATGTGGAAGTGGAAGAGTTCGATGCTGGCAAAGGAGCGGAAGGGGCTGAGCTTGCGTGGTGTGCGGGTAAAGTAGTCAGTCACAAAGAGCCCATCTGCAAAGGAGATCCAAGGGGCTCTCAGAAGGGTGAAGGACTGGGGAGGGGGTTGTGGAGCAGTCCCCTCAGATCAGGCCCACTACCCAGGCTCTGAATATGTCACAAGCATCCAGCAGCCAGGAGGCAGAAGGGTCTGGGACAGTGGCATTTCAGTGAACCCCCAGGGGTGATGTCAGCTGTCCCCAGCTGTGTTTCCCAGCCATCCCCAGCTGTGTTTCCCGGCCATCCCCAGCTGTGTTTCCTGGCCATGGCACAGTCTGCAAAATTTCTGGTTCAGCACTGCCTCAAGTCCAGTTCACTGAGCTGTGGGCGCTGATGGTCTGTAGCCTGAGGAGCCCAGGGCCCTGTCTGCTCATACTCTGCTCCCTGCATTTTACCTGTAATAAGTAAAGGGACATTCTTCATGGCTTCAGCTATGCTCTAGCAGGTCAGCTCCCACAGGAACACACACTCCCCCTCATCTGCCTGCTGGGGAGGCTCAGCACTGAACCCATCATAAAGCACAGAGTTTCACCCTAGAGGCACAAGAAGTAGGAGCAAAGCAGAGCAGTTCCTGCACTGCCTCCCAGCTCTCCCATGGTTTGTGGAGGAGGAACGGTGCACATATGTGTGCACATATGCACACGTGGGTGTTGTCTGTATGCACCATGCAGTGGAGGCATGCAAACTCACATCCATGGGGGTGTGTGCCTGTGCACAGCCCCATGTCTGAAAGACGCTTCCTGAAAGCCCACAGCACAGGTGGGGTCCACCTCCCTTGACCAACTGCCTGACAGGTCGATTTTCAGGGATTTCCAGGAGTCTCAGCAGCAGAGAGACAGCCACTTCTTTGTCACAAGGGAGAGCAGGACACGAGACAGCAACCATAACTTCACCTACCATTACTACACTACACCAGTGCCAACCTGGGAGACACATCCATTTTTCTCTAGAGACCCAGCAAGAATGAAATACCCTCTTCACAATCTGCTGGGAAGAGGGAGGCCAGCAGAGGGTGGACTGGGAGCAGGTCTGTGCCCAGGAGGACTCGTCCAGTGTGAAGTGGGACAGCTGAGAAGAGGCTCTGCTTTGCATCACATGTTCTTGGCCGGGAGTGTGCGCATGTGCTTGTGTGCACATGTGTTTGTGCTGCGTGTGTGCAGCCCCAGCAGGCTGTACACTGACATGCATCTGCTCCCTTGTCTGGAACAAAGGCAGCTCCTCCTCCTCTTTACTCCCAGCCGGCACAAACGAGGCATGAAACACCTGTCTCCTCAATGCAAGAGCAGCCGATCCAAATTTCTCCACCAGGAAGCACCTGGTCACTCACAGCCCCACATGGGGACAGTGACCTGGCAGGGCATCCCAGGGAGGGTGTTAAACACAAATCCAGAGGCAGAACTGGGGAAGGACCCGGAGCTACCCAGTCCCAGCGCAGCACCCTCATGCTCACTAGCCCAGGGCAAGGTAAGGGAACTGGTTGCCTCACCAGTGGGTTAGTCTGAGGCGTCATGGCAATGCAGCCAGAGCACGGGAAAGGTGCTGGAGGATGGAGTGGGATTGCTATCCATGGACGTGGAGTGGATGGAAGGAGAAAAGCCAAAGCCCCTCTTCAGACCAGCGGCCGGAGCCGCAGGACCCCCAACCCCGGTGCTACAGCCTCAGGTGGCGGCCGGCCGTCAGCACCGCGGACAGCTCCGCGGCCGGCGGTCAGCACCGCGCACAGCTCCCGCCGCCGCCCTACCGCTGCACCCCGGCACCGGCAGCCCCCGGCTAGCTTCCCCGCTTCCCAGGGGATGCCCTCTCGAAGCCCCCAAGGAACCTTCCGCATCCCGGTCACCAAGCCAGCTCCCTGCCCCATAGCCTGCTCCTGGTCTGACATACTGTCGTCGATGTATCCCCTACACATCCTGACTCCCCACTGGACACAAACCGCCGTCTCTGCAGGCTGTCCATCTCCGCTGCCCTCTGCACGCACACAGCCTTCTGCCTTGCATCTGCAACCCCCCGGGCCCACTCACTGCCCACGCACACGCCTCCATCCCCGGGTGTTCCACTGCCTGCGTCCTCCTTGCACGCACCCCACTCTCATCTGTCTCCATGCCCCATTGCATGGGTATGCCGTACCCCACGGCATGCTCATCACCGTGCCCCACTGCACGCATCCCATTCCACAGAAATCAGTACCCCCTACGTAGGCATACCCCGTTATGCAAACCCATTCCTGCACACGTATCTCTGTGCCCCTTGCACCCACCTCATGTCCCAGTGTTACATGCACCCTGTGCCCATGGCACCCACACCAAACTGGGGACACCTCTGTACTTTGCTGCATACCTGCCCCAAACCCCACTGCATGCTGGCCCCATGCTTTGTGTCACACTCATCGTGTCCCATCACGTGTGCACCCCACATTCTAGGATGCCATCCCCCATAGCTGTGCCCTTGTGCTCCATTCTCATCTGCACCCTACCCCACTGCATGCAAACCTCACATCCCATTGCTTGTGTAGCTCGTCCCAAACTACACATGTACCCATTCTAAGCTCATCCCCTGTGCCCCACCAAATGGACCCCCACACCTGACATATGCAGCCCTTCTGCCCACCGCATCTCACCCACTCCCTACCCCACTGCATGCACACCCCGCAACCCATTGTTTGTGTAGTTCACACGCATCCCAAGCTCATCCCTCTGCCCCACGGCTCCTCACAGAGCCCTGTGACTCACACCTCCAGCTCTCCTGCCCACCGCATGAGGCTTCTGTGCTCTATTCTCACCTGGCCCCCGCCCCACTGCATGCACACCCCGGATCCCATTGCTCGTGTACCTCACACTCACCACATGCTCAGTCCCGCTGCCCCACGGCACGCTATCCTGTGCTGTGCCGCTCGGACCCCCGCACCCCGTGCCTGCATCCCCCCTGCCCACTGCACACACCCCTGTGCTCCGATCCCACCCGCCCCACTGCGAGCACACCCCACATCCCGTGGCTCAGGTACCTCACAGCCATCCCAAGTTTATCTGCTATGTCCCACCGCACGGATCCCCCGCTCCTCACCTCCTGCCCAGCGCACACACCCCCGTGCTCCGTCCTCACC
>VXBR01004770.1:34106-49830 GCA_013400215.1 Cisticola juncidis | reverse complement strand
GGGGGGGGGCGGGGGAAGGAGGCCAACGGCTGTTTTGGTTCTTCAGCACAAATGACGCAAGTTCCCAACAGAGCCGGACGGGGGGGCTGCGAGGAACATGTCAGGCGGCGAGAGGCAGCCAGATGTGCTCCAGCAGCTCCAGGGCTGCTGCCCCGAGCTGATGGTGCAGAGCACAGCCCCACAACAATGCCCATAGATCGCCCCAGGGTGGTTTACCCTACAGTGAGTGTGCACAGCCGGGGAGCCATCGTCAGGATCACTGTCCCACAGTGTAGTTTGGTGCTGTTAGTGTCCCTTCAGTGTCCTTCAAGCACCCATGCTGCCTAGCCAGGCTTTTGATAAGCCCGCCACTTTTGATAAGCTTTTGGTAAGGGTGTTTGGTGGGGAATCTGAGGATACTTTCAGGAAGACCACCAGGGATGCAAGCTGGGGCAGAGTCCTCAGGCTGCCACCCCTTCAGCATGAGCTGGGGTATGGGGGTATGCACCTCATGACCACCACAGGGCCCATGGCTGAACATGGGGGTACAACCAGTAACATGCAACCCAGAATCCTGAAAGTGAGCTGCCAGCCCTGGGGCCACCCTGGCACCACCCCCACAGCGGCAGCAGGGCTGATGTGGCCCCAGCATGGGGGAGCCATGAGCTGAGCTCAGGACATGTCTCCCATCTCTCCCTCCTCCCCACAGCTGTGCAACAGATGGGTTTGGAGGAGTTCCTGCTTGGCACGGGTGGAGGGCCCACAGGGGGGAGCGGTCCCCAGTGGGCCCCCCCCCGGCCCGCCGAGGCTAGAAGGGCTGGGTGCATCCCAGCCAGGAAAAACAGGCCCCAGCGTCGAGCGCACGGTGCCCCGTCGGCACACACCGCAGAGCGCTGGAATAACAGCCCTCGCTCCCCAGCCTGCCGCCTGCTATCAAAGGGCCCTTCTTCTGCTCAGCCTCAGCAGGGATGGGGCCGGGGGCCCATCGAGGGCTGATGGTGAGAGGAGGCAATTGCTTCACACCGCCGGGCACCGGGTGCACCCAGCCAGGCGCCGGGCACGTCCCACCCCATCACCCTAGGCTAGCTGCGGGTCCCTGGGGCAAGCGGGCATACTCCAGTGCCAGGCGCGAGCGGTGTGGGTGTCACTTGGGTCAAGCCGTGGGAGCAGTGTGTCCTCAGGATCCCTGGGTACGTCCCTTCTGCTGCTCCAGTGGGGCTGCACTGGCCCTGGCCAGGCACGGTGTGCCCCCGACAGCCCCTGCGGCTAGTTTTGCCCTAAGTGGTGACCCCAGGGCACCGGGACAAGATGGCGCGGGGGACATGGACCCCTAAGGTACCTAATTCTGTGCAACGCAGGTACCCCGGTGTCCCTGCAGCCCCGCGCCCCCATCCCCCGCAACTCCGTCCCTCCCTGTCCCTCCACCCCAGGCCTGGCACCTCCGCCCTCCCTCACCGCAGCCCCTCACGCCGACCCGGCACCGCCCACTCCGCCGAGACTTCGCCCATTACCCGTCTAACTCAGCCTCTTGCCCCGCCCAGTTCGGGCCACGGCCACGCCCTCCAGGGTCTCTCTACCAATGGGAGGCGAGTATGAGCGCGGCTCCACCCCCCGGGCTCGAGGCCGCCGTGCACTGTCTCCATGGAGAGAGGCGCGTCCGCCGCGCGCAGGCGCCATGGAGCCAGGAGCAGGCTGTGCGGGGGGGTGCGGCCCTGGCCGCGGGCAGCGAGACCCCTTGGGGTAAACCCCCCGTGGGGAGAGGGGCGGGGCGGGGCCTGTGGAGCGTTAGGGGTCAAGGGGGAATGGGAAGATGGTGGGTCCGGCCTGTGGGGATGTCGGAGCAGGGAGGGGGTTGAGCTCAGGCAGGGGAGTGGGAAGCGTGTTGTTGCTGGAGGTGAAGGGGACAGAAGGGAGTTACGGATGGGGAGACCCCTAGAGATGACAGACTCAGCAGCAGGCACTGCTTCTGTCCCCCAGAAGGAGAGGAATTCCTTGTTCCTTGCCCCAGTGTGGAGGTGACACTGCAGAGAACCCGGGGTCTGGATACTGCTTGTGCTGGTGGGGGCTGGGGACGATGGGGTTGCGGCCCGCTGCCTTTCTTCAGAGTCTGTTCCCATTTGCAGGGGCGCTCTGGCAAGCCATGTGGGTCCAAGCCATGGGGAGAGGCCGCCATGCGGGGTCCAGGGTGATGAGCCCATGCCTGAGGTGCCCCTGGAGGGGGTCGCGTGCCACGGTGAGACACTGACAGCCACCACCAAGAGGCTCCAGGACATGTCAGATATAGCCGAGCCACTCCAAGAGATATTAGACACAGATGAGCTGCCTACGGTGGCCTCACCAGTTGTGCCCAGCAGGGTGCCAACCCAACAGACTGGGAAGGATCCCTCTGGGATCAAGCTGCCTCCTTGGCTTGGAAAATGGGGGACTAGCCATGAGAAGGATTCCTGCTCCGCAGTGGCAGTGCTCCCCACCCCACCCACTCCAGCAGAGAAGCCCTGCCAGTTGGTGCCCCAGCGGAGCCGTGTGACACATGACTGGCAGAAGGAGGTAATTCCATAAGGGAAAATGCCCCACAAAATTGGCCCCAATGTGCCCCACATGCTGATCTTGTGAAGCTCCCTGCTCCTGGGCAGACCCCTCTCTTTAAATAGCCACCCGGATGACCTTGAGCCTAGCAGGATAGAAAAGGGATGAAACTCAATAGCACAAAAGGCACAGGCAGGCACGTGGGGAGTAACAGTGAAGCAGGAGGGGATCTTGCTGCTGGGGAGCAGGAGCTGTGTGTCGCAGCCCATCATGGTGATATGGGGATGCCGGCTTGGGCAAGCAAAGCTGGGGGGCACCTGATGGTGCCCTGGGGGCCACCAAGCTGAGCCACAGCCTGGGGACTCCATGGGTTGTTCAAGTGATGTAAGAGTGCTTGCCCTGGGCACCCAGGTGCTTGGGACAGCCATACAAGCCTGGCTAACCTCCACTGTGCAGGACAGGGCAGCCTTGCGCAAGCTGTGTCTCTGCTCCAAATTTCCCAGGTTTCTGGCCAGAGAGACTGTAACACCTCTTTACAGCTTATGCCTCTATCAAAAGGCCTATCAAAAAACCTAAAAGCCGGGAGCACTCATGGGGAACTGCAGCATGGGCTCCTGCCCCCTTACCCAGCCCCCACTGTCCATCCCCAGATACTTGTGGACCCCCTGGACTCTCGGCCAGTGAAGGATTTGGGCAGTGAGGACTTCCAGTGTGGCTACCATGGACTGCCGATCCACCAGTTTCTCTCTTCACTCACTGACAGCTCCCTCCCAAAGGACTGCCCACCTCTTAGGGCCCTGCTGCTGGGGCAAGGTGAGGCTGACCCCAACCAGCCATGCTGCACCCTGAAAAGGCAGCAGGGAAATCCTTAGCTGGGGGGCTGATGGCACCTTCCCCTCTGCAGGGCAGCGGAAGGCCACACTGGCATCCATGCTGTACGAGAAATATAGGCAAGTCTGCACTCCCACATGAGACCCATCCTTGGGGCTATGCCCCAGAGAAGGGCACCTGGGGCGGCAGAGATCCCAGAGCTGAGAGGTGTGGGGTCTGCTCTGACTGCAGTAAGGAGACGGAGGAGGAGATCCAGCCCCACCCGAGGCGCATGGAATCTATCTCCACTACACACCAGGACTACCGTGTCATGGGTTTCCAGTCCACACCTCAGCCCACCACCCAGGTACAGGCAGTAGACATCTCCCTATGCAGCCTGCAGCAGCCTCCAAGGAGGCTGGAAGGCTCCCATGTCCTGCTGAGCATGCCATCCCCTCTGGCTCACATTTTGCTTCCGCTGCAGCCTCACAACTACTTAACGGAGCAGCCAACCAGCTTCTGGCTGGAGCAAGCCCGTGGAGTGCCGGTAAGGCCCCCACCACCCTGTCCTGCCAGCACCCTGAGGGTCTCAACTGCTGACAGAGATCTCTCCAATTCTCTCCTCTCTAGGGTGTCACCACCCTCTTCGGCAGAAACATTCCCTTCAAGAGGAATGCAGCCTTCTCCACTCCCATTACCATGTACTTAGGGCATCCCGAGCCCTTAAACCTCTGTGACCCCTACGATCCCCTGAGCAGCCAACTCCAGTGCCACAAGCAATAAAAAACAAGGAGACACTGGTGATCCCATGTTCCTTGCCCACCTCAAGGCTGTCCTCAAGATGGATGTTTGGAGAGGGAGCAGTGTGTCTCTGGGATCTCAAATCCTGTGAGACTATGAAGCAAAATGGGAAACGCCTCAGCCCTGCAAGTCACTGTTGACCTAAAACACACTGTGGTCCCCAGATCATCTCCTTAAGCATGGAGGGAGAGCCCCTGGCACAGCCCCATCCCCTGGGACATATCCCCTCCTGGCGCACACAGTAGGTGACACACAGCCGTTATTCCAGTCCCCAGGCACAGGTGTGTTCCAGTAAGAGGCGGCAGCGGGTCAGCCAGAGCATGAGCTCAGAGGAACGCATTGCAGTCCTCATGCCAAAGCAAACCCACGGCAGCCCTGCCTTCCCAGCACCGCCCAAGCCCTCAACAGGCACTGCTGCAACTGCCCAGCACTGGCTCCCCATGCCCACACCCCAGCCCTTTACCACAGACAGACTCCTGGGATATGGTCTCTTGGGATGTTTCAGGCAGCTGTCGCCAACCTAGGCTGAGTTCCCTATTAGGGTCCCCCCGCTTCCCTCCCCACTTGGCATGCTGGGGCAGAATGAAGTAGAGGCCACAGGACAGATGAATCTGGGGAAGTTTGTATTTCAACAAAATAGTTGCAGTGAGTCCTATATTTACACCTGGAGAAGAGATGGGTATTTACATGACCCGGTGGGGTTATATACAGGGGAAGGGGAGAATGGGGAGGGGGGAGCTGCGGCATTGAAGCCTGACCTGGCCAAGGAGTCAGTCTTGGCAGGAATCCCCATTTCTCCCCCCACCCCAGGGAGAGGTTGACATGGGCACAACTTCTGCTGGGGGCCAGGTACTGAAAAGAGGCGGCAAAGTGCCCTGCGGGGCAGCCAGGCCCCGGAGAAGCTCAGAGCCAGCTGAGTCACAGGGGAGAAGGCAGGGGTGGCAGACCTCAGAGAGTAGATGGGATACAACGTCCCTTGGGCTGGATCAGGGCTGGTTACCCCACTCCAGCAGAGGCTGTAGGTAAGGTAGGCTTTGCTGGTGCTGATGGAGGGGGGCAGACGGTCCTGTGGCCGCTGCCCCACCTTGCCCAGGCCCTGCTGAAGCAGGGGGGCTGCAGAGGCAAGTGGATGCAGTGATGGGGGAGTGCCGGTGCATCCTGGGGCACTGGAAAACGTGGCAGCCCCATTGAGCTGGGGGCTCTGCCACAGCCACTGGGCTCAAATGACTTAAGGGTCTTTCCTCTCGCCCAGCAGCCAGTATGTCCGCATCTTTCCCTTGCCCTGAAGGCAGAGGTGAACAAGTTAGACCCTGCCTGCCCCTAGAGCTGCTTCTTGGATGTCACCCCCAGCATTAAGGGCAACAAGGGCTCCCAGCCCCAACCCACTTCCCCATCACATTCCCCTGTGGTTGGAAGGGCTGGTACCCCACCGGCATCACTGCGCCCTCACCTTCATTTCTACATCGCCACGCAGCTCCAGCTCAAAACAGCCGAACTCATCCAGGACCTCTTTGGTGGCAGATGAGACATGGATCTTCAGGGCTGAGCAGCACAGAGGGGCAAGAGAGACATGGCTGGGTGCCACAGGAATGGGCCACACCCTGTGGCTCTGGACCTCAGCTACCAACCCCGTAGCTTACCCTGGCCGTTGGATTCCATGCGAGATGCGGTGTTCACTGTGTCCCCAAAGAGGCAGTACCGCGGCATCTTCAGACCCACCACTCCAGCGCACACAGGACCTGCAGGCACAGAGGCCATGAGGATGCTGCAGCGTGGGCGGGTGGGCGAGCACCCCCCAGCTGGCTGGCGTGGGGGCTCACCGGTGTGTATGCCGATGCGCAGGTGGAGCTGGTCATTGGGACGGTGACGGATCTTGAAGGTTTTGACAGCCTCGAGCAGGGCCAGGGCCATGCGGACAATCTCACGAGCATGCAGCTTCCCATTGCGCACTGGCAGTCCTGAGACCACCATGTAGGCATCCCCAATGGTCTCCACCTGTAGGGGCAGGTACAACCTGGGCTCCTTGCTGCCTGCCTCACTTTGGGGGGCTGTGCTTGCTCACCACACCACTGACCTTGTAGACGTCAAAATTGTCAATAATGGCATCAAAGCAAGTGTACAGATCATTCAGCAGCATCACGACCTGGATGGAACAAGGGCATTTGTGCATCTGGGAGTGGACATGTTCCCCCAACCCCACAAATGGCACTGACAGGATGTGAGACCTCCACCAGTGCCACGGAGGTACTGCCCCCCCAAGTCCTGCTCTCACCTGCATGGGAGTGCTCTCTGCTGAGAGGGCGGTGAAGCCAACGATGTCACTGAAGTAGATGGTGACACTGTCAAAAGCCTCAGCCCGCACTGTCTCTCCACGCTTCAGCTGCTCTGCCACAGAGCTGGCAAGAATAGTGGTGAGCTCCACCCCAAACCCACTGTTCCCCCTGCAACCCTTGCCCCACAGCAGCAAGGAAAGCTGGCAAGGGAACCATGCTTGCACAGCACCAGGTGCATGCTTAACCCATGCTAACCCTCAGACCCACACGCCCCCTTGTGTCCCTCTCTCACTGGGGCAGAATCTGGTAGAGGAGGTTCTCTGCCTTGCGCTTCTCCTCCAGGTAGGCCTGTGTCCTCTCTTCCACCAGCTTCTCTAGGTTGTTGGCATACTGCTCCATGCGTGACAGCAGGTTGTCCAGGATGCTGGTGCTTCCCTCCCTGCCATAGTAGAGTCAGCTGGCACTGCAGGAAGAAGTGCCTCCCAACCACCACTCCCATGGCTGTCCCCACTCCCACCCAGGGCCACCACCCCTGGACGCCAGCCACCCACTTGTTGAATCTACGGATGAAGATTTTGATCTGACTGAAGTCAGGGCGCTCTGCCGGCTCCTGTGCCCAGCAGCGTTCCATCAGCACTGCCAGCTCCTCACTGTGCACCCCGATGTCGATGGAGGGGCGGAAGAAGGGCTTCTGGCTGTTACGCACCTTCTGCACGATCTCTGCCAGGGTGTGGCAAACAGTGAGCACCAGACCTCCATAGTGGGGCAGAACCTCCACACAGGTGCTCTCCATCCTCACCTTTAGGGCTCAGGTCCATGCCCTCAATGTAGAAGGGGCCATTGCGCAAAGCAACCTCCTGCACGATGATGCCAAAGCTGTAGACATCAGCTTTCTGCATGGCGGGGGTGGGCAGGTGCCCCTTCTGCAGCAGCTCTGGGGCTGTCCACAGCTTCTCTGGTGGGACAAAGGAATGGAGCAGTGAGACGGGGCTACCCCATCCCCCTGGTCCTCCCAGGCAGACACTCACTGGCATAGAGTGCATGCGAGTCCTCGTTGTCGCTGGGCGAGCGGAAGCTGGCCAGGCCATAGTCAGTGATCTTCAGCACAAAGCGGCTGTCCACCACGCAGTTGGATGACTTGAGGCTGCCGTGATGGCCAATGATGCTGTTGTGCAGGAAGGCCATTCCCTGGGACAGATGGACACAGTGAAGCTCATATCTCTCAGGCACCTCCCCCATCCCCTCCCTCCCCTCAGCTGGGTACCTTGACAATGTCATTGATGAGGGAGTACCGAAACATCCAGTCCAGGTTGATGCTCTCATTCTCCAGGACATCCTGGGGTAGCACATTGAGTGGACCCCACCAAGCACTCAGGTCATGGTGATGGCAGCCTCACCAAGTGCCCAGCTGTAGGGGTCTGCAGCACCCACCCCCACCCCTCCACTGGCCTCTGACACCTGCTTGGACAACTCAGCTGTGAGCCTGAGGATGGAGGGCTCAGGTGGCCACCAACATCCACAACTCTGTCTACAATGTCTAGCCCAGCTGGGTCACCAGGAATGTCTAAGTGTCACCCGCAGTGTCCCCAAGTCCCCCTACCTGCAAGCTGCCCCGTGGGCAGTACTCGGTGATGATGCAGATGTTGGGGGGGTCGATGCACGCCCCAATGAAGCGGGTCAGGTGGTTAAACTGGATGTCTCGCATCTGCAGGTGGAAGTGGACCCAGGACAGTCTTGAGGTCAAAGGGCATGAGCTGCTGCTCCTGCTACCCTCCCACATGCCCAGGACCAATCCCTGCACCCCCAAGCAGGTTGCCCACTATAGCTCTGACCCCAAACCTACATGTTTGAGCTCGAAGAGCACCTGCCGTGTCAATTCAATGCGCTTCTTGTTGATGTGCTTAATGGCCACAACGTTGCCCTGGGGTGTTTGGGAAGAAAAAAGTCCACTGGATGAATTTGTGAAGGGGAAGGAAGTGCCAACTTCCTGTGGGATGGGGGTGCAACCAATTGGGAGCACAACAGAGCTGGGGCTTTTCAGGCGGAGGGCTCAGCTCCCTGCCTGCTGTACTGACCTTGAAGTGGCCAGTGTTGGCGAAGATCTGGTACTTGCCATGGGTGGTCATCAGGGAGCCATAACTGGAGCCACGCTGTGGAAAGGAGGGGATTGGGGTGGAGGAATGGCCCACACCAATGGAGCGGGGCAGGGACATCCAAGGTGTGCAGGGCATGGTGCAGGATGGGCTCTAAGGGCCAGGACTCTGCATGGTCGGTCAGAAGGGTGAAGACTCTTGGATGAGATATGGTGCACTGCAGAGTGCAGGACATGGATAAGGTATGTCTGTGTAGGGGATGGAGGACAACACAGGGACTTGATGAAGTATGGTACTACATAGAGGATGGATCTACAGTGGTTCTGCAGGAGATGGAAAGGGGATGCCCAGGATGGATGGAGTAAGTCTCTACAGGGAATGGAGAGCTATGTAAAGATACAGGGCTGTGTTGACAAGAGACACAGTGGGGCTATGGCTCTGTAGGAAATAGGGCCTTGTAAGGGATCAACAGGGAAGAGGGTTGGGCAGGAAGGGAGGGCAGCACAGGGGCAGGTGGTGCTTCAGGGGTGGCTCCTCTCACCAGGGACAAGGTGAGCCGGCTGCCCGCTGCCTTATGGTACCGCTCAGGACTTCCAAACTGCAGCTCATCCCAGCGGATCCTCCAGAGCATGCTGGCAAGCTCCTTCTCCAGCATCAGCTTCCTGGGGAACACATAGGGGTCAGGACCCCATCAATCCTGCCCTGCCTGCCCACCCATCAGACAGAGGTTCCCCCAGTCCTGACTGACCTGAAGATGAGGAAGCTAGAGATGCCAAACATGACAAAGGTGAGGCCAGTACCCAAAGCCACAATGGCCAGCATAGAGAGGGGGGCTGCAGGCAAGAGAGGACATGTCAGGGTGACCCCTCTGGCAATGACAGCCAGACTGATATACACCCATATGGAAGTTTGCTGGAGTCCAAGGTATGTGGGGACCCAGGACACTCACTTTTATCGCAGGAGGGGTCATCCACATCAAAGACACAGGGAGGGTTGTCCAACGGGGGAGCCCCCTTCACCCAGGGGATGGGTCGTCCCAGCCAGTGGATTTGCTTCTCTACTCCTGAGTAGTGTCCCACCACCTAAAGCAGAGAGAGATGAGGCCACCTCTAGACCTCACTATCCAATCCCCCAAGCCCAGCCAGGGGGACGTGGTGCTGGCCCCCACCTCATACTGCCCGGTCTTGGGGTCGCTCATTGCCCATAGGTTGAAGTCAGTGTCCCGGTCATTGTTGCTGTCCATGCTCACAAGCCCTGTCACACCTGTGGGAAAATTAAGATGCAGGTGGGATGGGGACTGAGTTCTACCACCCCCATGGCACCCACAGCCCAGCTGCCCCCATCCAAGTGTTACCCTGGAACTTGCGGTCCCGCATTTTCTCGATGATGTGGGTGGCGTTTTTCTTGGAGCCTCCCTCGCGCAGAGTCTCATTCAGCACCATGGCGTACAGCAGCATCCCATCATAGAAACACCCCGCTACCAGGTTCATCTGCCAGGGGGAATCTGAGCACACCGGCAGCCACGCACACAGGAGCATCCCAGAACCTTCACACCAGGACCACACACCCACCTACGCCCCCATAATCACTCTGGGGCCAACATGCACCCTGCAGGAATGGCAGTGCCTGTGGCTGTTCCCACCAGGGATGACCCCTCTGGCACTGTCCGTGGCTCCATCTCACCCTCTGCATCCTGGTGAGGTGCCTCAGACCCCTGTCAAGGGACCCCACCACCCGAGCATGCAAGGGAACTCACTCACCAGAGAGTAGTTGAGCTGCACCCCAAATTTCTGCTTAGCTCGCAGGATGAGCTGGGTTTGGAAATGCTGGTACTCAGGGTTTTGGGGCTCGTAGTAGGTGATCACCAGCACCATCTGCAATCAAGCACAGCACGCTGGTTTACACACTGGAGCCAGGGTGGGGAGGTTTCTGTCCCTAGGCATGTGGGCACAGTTCACCTGGAAAGCCTCACGCAGCTCTGAGTCCTGGCCCGGGCTCTCCTGCCAGGGCTTGAAGGCATCACGAGCAGAGTCACCCCGCAGGCTCTCCCCAAAGACGTCCAGGTAGAAGAAGACATAGTCACCATTGGTGAGGTTCTCCTGTTGTGCCAGATGCATGATCTGCCGCAGCATCTCTGGCGGCCCGCAGAGATACACCACTGCCAGAGAGAGGCAGGGGCTTCAGTGGGGCAGAGGCACCCCACTGCACCCCGGGCACACAGCCAGGAATGGGGTAGATGGGGCAGAGCAGCCCTGGGAGCACTTGGTGGCTGCAGAGGGGGATGGAGCAGGCAGAGATGCAGCAGTGCTTGGCTCACTGCCTCTCTGAGACCTATAGCCAGACTCACAGCCCTTGCTGGCACAGACCCGTTCTTGCCCCATCAATCTCTTGACTGAAGGGGGAGAGGAGAACAGGGAAAAACTTGCTCGAAATCATGATGTGGATGCCCCAGGCACAGACCCCACACCTCCTGATCCAGTAAAAACCAGGCAAAGGATGTCTCCCCCCTGCATCAGTTTCGCAGCTGCTCCATGCCAGCCCTAGCCACAGAATCAGGGGGGCTGGAAGAGGCACTGGAGCTGTGCGCCGGAGGCCCCTGGGGAGCCCAGGCTGTGGAATGGGACAAACCCATGTTTGGGTTCGTGGCCAGCTGTCCCTGCGGCAGGAATGCGCAGGTTCCCAGATTCCAGCACCTTCGGCATGCTAATTGGAAACAGAACATCTCGCTGGTGTGACCCACATGGCAAGGGGGTGCCCGGGCCCCGTCGGGCCATCCCGCCTGCCCCCACCCTCTGCTGTGGGCTCAGTCAGCCCCCATGGGGTGCCCACCCAAGTGCTATGGGGGGCTGGCACGTGGCTGGCACAGGGCATCACAGGCTGTGGGGATGAGTGGCTGAAAGTGTCTGAACCCCCCCAAGCAGGGGCCCTCCGTGCCCTTGGTGAGGATCCTGACACTGCCTCCTCCCTCCCCCCGGAAAACCAGGGCCCCTGCTCCAGCCAGTCTGGCTGGGAACCCGGGATTGAGCAACGGAGGAGGCGGCGGCAGCGGGTGCTGGAGGAATGTCACGCTTGGGCGCTGGCCCTGACACACAGCTCTTCTGCATGGGGCCCAGCATCCCGGCTGGACCCAGGGTTTGGGGAGGCTGGGGACAGCAGGAAGCATTGCACTCCGGGAAGGGGTCTCTGCTGCTGGAAGGCACCCAGCCAGACATGCACCCAGCTGTATGGACAGCAGGGCTGGCAGGGTGACCCATGGGGGCAGTGAAGAAGCCCACAGGTGGCAGAAGATACCCAGCACAGCCAGCTTGGGCACAGGGAATCCATAGCAATGTGGGGAGCTGCTCCTGGGCACGGGGGAGAGGGAAATCGCAGCACTGTGGGCTGTGTGTGAGCAAAAGCTTGTTTCAGGGTTTGAAATGGTTTCCTCGGAATGCTGCAATACTTCAAATGCTTCCCCACTTTGCTAATTCTGCATCAAGAAATGTCCCCAAATTTCACATCCAGGATGGACAGCTCAACACCTCCCCAACATGCAGAGCCCGAGAGTTCCCCCCAGGGACATAGACGGGACCCTCCCCATCCCACTGCAGGCGCCAAAAAAAGGGAGCCACAGGGGCTAGGGAGCCACAACAGCTGGTGGCAGATGGTGGGACACTGCAGGCAGCCAGCCCCTGCGGCAGCAGCAAAAGCCTGCCTGGTCAAAGGCCACCAAGCAAAGGGATGGATGGCGCCTAGACAGCTCTCTGGGGACAGGTTGCATGAGCTATGCAGAAGGAAGGGTCGATGCTTGGGGCTCTCCCTGAGGCAGGCAGCTGCCTCCAGCTGGCAGCTTCCTGCACAGCCAGCAGCGCCTTAGGGCGCTCACGCACACCCCAGGGGCTGGCAAATGGCCAAAGGCAGCCTCAGCATCACCAGGACAAGGGGAATTAAGTTCTGCAAGGCTAGAGTGCATCCAGACCCCTGACATTTATTTAGGGGGTGTCTCCGGCATAGGTGGCAGAGTGCCGGGTCTCAGGGAAGGGGCAGGACCATGAGAATGCAGATAAGGTGGCAGAACACTGCTTGACCTCTGCACAATGGAAGATAACCCTGAAATGAGGGCAAATCCCAGGTTCAGGCAGAAAATCTCAGTTTCAAGCAGTCCCACTAGCACAGGGCACTGCAGTGCAGAGGCTGTCGCCCTAGCCCAGGGAGAGTGTGGTGGTGAGGGCCACATGCACTCTACTCCAGTAGCACCACCCAGCCATCTCCCCAGGCAGGGCACCTGGGTTTTTTGCAGGCAAATGCTCCGGTAATTCCCTCAACCGCAGCTCTAATTATATCAGTGCTTTTGCAAATGGCTAGAGAGACGTGGGCTCCTGCACGTCGTCCAGGCACCAGTGAGAGGGGCAATCCCACCCCCCCTTGTGCCCATTCATCAGACCTGTGAATGTCAAGACCCAGCAGTGTTAGGGATGCACAGAGGGGCAGGAAAATGGCTTTCTCTAGGAAATCTTTACCAGATTCCTGCTCATGAACTGGGAGAAGGAAGGTGATGCCAAGAGAGATGATACATGGTGTTATTGCAGGTCATGGGCATGGATGCAGCTGAAGACCCTGCTTCCATCTCCATGCCATACCATGCAGAGGTCCCAATCCCCGGGACAGCCTTGCAAGTCCCCACTCACTGCCCTACACACCTTGGCTAGGAAAGGACCTATAATGAGCTCTGCAGCCCTAAACACCCATCTCCATGGGGCCAAGCACTCAGCCCCACACCCTGGTGCCATCTCTGGGCTGTGGCCAGAGAGGCCCAGACCCTCTCAACATCCCTGCCCATGGCAGGGGGAATGGAACTACATGATCTTTAAGGTCCCTTCCAACCCAAGCCTTTCCATGGTTCTGTGATATTATGACCCCAGCTTACAAAGCCCTCAGATCTCTGCCCATGCTTGGCCTTTTCCCCCAGCACCCATGACCCCCTGCCTGCACCAGGAGGCATTGATTCCCATTGGGGTGATTTTGACAGTACATTGAAACGTTGACAGTAATCACTGATTGCAGCTTTTCTGCCTGCAGAGTCCTTTGCCCTCATCCCATAAGCAGCTCCAAACTGCATGGCTGGTGATGGCACATGCAAGAGCTCCCATCCCAGCAGGGCAGCCATGGAATGCTGACTCCATAGGCTCAGCCTCACTGACCTCAGTCCTGATGGGAACCTAATCCAGCACCCCAAAGCACCTCCCCTCTGCAGCCTGGTCCTGCCCAGCTTTGGACACAAGTCCCGCTGACCCATCTGGCTCCACTTACCCTGGCTAGATGTCCTTCCTAATGACACAGCATCTCAGAATCCATTAAGAAGCATTGCAGAGTGGCTGACTCCAGGATTGATACACCCTGCTCATCAATAATGAAAGAGCATCAGACTGCCCTTGCTCTCCAGCTGCCTCTGTAAGCCCCTCCATTTCCTCCTGCTCCCGATATAGCTGCTCTCCTGGGGCACTCACAAGGCACCAAATTGATTTATCCCTCCATCAGCAGGGCGGGGCTATCACAGCCCCATCCTGAGGGTGCAACAGGGACAGGCACAGCCCGGGGTGCCCAGGTGCCAGTCTGGGGGGCTCTGCCTGAGCCTGGCATGGCCACCTGGGTATGTTGGCACCATGGTTCTCCAGGTATGTAACCACAGCTGATGCTGTCCCTCAGAGAGCCATGTCCACTCCATCACCTCCAGCCTCCAAGGACATGCCTGGGTCACCCCAACCCTGCTAATATAGAGCATGGGGTGGTCCCACAGGCTGCCCTTCATAGCATGTGCCTCTCCAAGCTGGGCGTCTGCCCCAGCTCTTGCTGGCAAAGGTTGACCAGGCTGGGGGCTTGGGAGGGAGATATTGAGTCTCCTCCTCTGGCTTCCTGGCCCCTCTGCTGGCACAGGGTTTGGCCCGGGGAGGGGCTCAGGTCCTGTCTTGTCCCCTGTGAACTCACCTCCTGTGCAGGTCCTGCTGCTTCTCCAGCCCCACTATGACAAAATGTGCTCAATCCTCATTGCACCCCACACAGAGCACATTTTGGTCCCCCCCTGCACTGTGCCCCACACAGGTCCCACTGTGCCTCCAGCCCCTCCCTGTGCTCCACAGAGGTCCCACTCCTGCTTTGGCCCTTTGCCATGCCTTACCACAGGTGCCCCTCTGCTGCACCCCACCATGAGTCCCACCAGATCCTTGGTCCCTTGCCATGCCTCACATGGGTGCCATTTTGCTTTCAACCCCTCATAAGTCACACTGTGCCCTCAGACCCTCATTTGGCCCCACAAAGGTGCCACTGTCTCCTTGGACTGTTGCTGCACCCCCCATGATCACACTGTGTTCCCATCCCCTTGCTCCGCTCCACACGTATCTCACTGCCCTATCTGATACATGCTGTGCCCTATGTGGATCTCCACTGCCCCCTAACCCCTTGGTGTGCCCCAAACAGATCCCACTGCCACCCCTGGTCCCTTTTTGTGCCACACATACATCCCACATACATCCCACCGTGTTCCCAGTCCTTTGCTGTGTCCTGTAGCAGTCCCAGTGTATCCCCATCGCCTCTCTGTGCCCCAGATGGGTCCTGCTTTTCCCTTAACCCCTTGCTACCTACATGTTGTCCACAGTACCCAGTCCCCTTGCTGCACCCTATTCTTCCCCCTACTGCGCCCCACACAGGTCCAATGCCCCCCACCATTCCCCACACGGATCCCGTCGCACCCTCAGCCCCTCGCCGTGCCCCGCGGAGGATTTCGCCTCCCCCTCTCGGGGCCCTACGCAGATCTCCCGAGGGGAGCCCCCTCTGTTTTCCCTTCCTCCTCCCACTCCCACACCACCGCCCCCGCTCCTCGGGCGCTCAGCCCGATCCCGCCCGTGGTCATCATGTCCCCCCCGCGCCCCACGCCGCGCCACCCCACGCACCGCGCCCGTTGGCTTTGATGAAGTGGACGGCGGTGTCGGGGCCGCCCTCCTCGGGAGAGTAGATGTGGACGGTGACGGTGAGGTTGTTGCCATCCTGCAGCTCCTGGTAGACACCCTCTACGGTGAAGTAGTAGGGTCGGTCGTCGGTCTTGCGGTCCACGTAGAGGAGAACGGCGCGGGCGCTCCAGTTGAAGTGCGCGTGGAGGTGGGAGACGAAAGCGCCCAGTTTGGGTGCGGAGGGCCCGGTGCGCACCGTCGTGCTGTAGTGCTCCCGTTTGCGGCTGAAGCCGGCGGCCACCGCCCCGCCAGTGATGAG
>VXBR01004770.1:0-33627 GCA_013400215.1 Cisticola juncidis | reverse complement strand
AAGAAGGGGCATACGCGTTCGGGGTGTCTCCAGTGGGTGGGGAACCGAGGGAGGTGTACTTTGTTTCTGGTGAGGTGCAGTGAGAGGGAATCGGAGGGCATCCGTTTGGGGCAGGGAACTGGGGTGTTCTGCTTCTGGGTGGAGGGGTTGGGGGCGGGCTCGGGGGGCCTCATCGGGGAATTAAGGGAGGCTCCCCAGAGCCGGCTGCTCCCAGTGGGCAGGGATTGAAGAGGGGGTGTGTGGGATTTAAGGTCCGTGAGGGGAATCGGGGAGGTAGCAATGGGGTTTGGAGTGTCCTCACTGGGTTTGAGATAGAGGTGCCTGGGTTTGGGGAGCTGCAGTGAGAGATCATCCAAGTTCTAGGTGCCCCAAGTTCTAGGGACTGGGGAGCGGATGTCTCATGCTGGGGGTCCCCAGGGTTTGGGGAAGTCAGTGGGGTGCAGGGGATGTGCATGGTGAGGCAAAGGGGTAACCTGGGGAGGTGTACAAGGATGTGAAGGAATGTGGGGTACAGCCAGCTGGAAGGTGAGGGAATATCCCGGGTGTGAGTGTCCTCATAAGGGATTTTTGGGAGGTCGTAAATTGTGGGATAATGGAGGAATCAGGTTCTGAGGAAGGGTTGTCTGGGATCTGGTTGCCTCCAATGTGGGGGCTTCCAGTGCTTTGGCCATAGGTATCTCCCCTATAGGGAGGGAAGGGGAGGAGGCTGGAGGTATCCTGGGATTTGGGATGCAGGGAGGCACCTGGGGAGTTGGACCCTGAGAACTGGGATGTTCCGGGGAACCAGACGTCCCTGAGACCCAGTGTATCTCCCCAATGGTGGAGGGTGCACTGGGACCCGTGCCACAGGGACCTGGCCGGCTCAAAACCTGCCAGGACAGGGGGAGCTGAGGGCAGGGGATGGCACAAGGCTGGATGCAACAGGCATATCACCACTGCAGCTTTTGGGGTTCAGCCCCTCTGCTATGGGACACAGGCCTGTGGCGTGGCAGGGTAAGAGGGTGGACGCCTACAAGTGGAGCACAAGGGAGTGCCCAGGGTGCAAGGTCTGGCTGCGGGGCAATGAGCCTCGCACAAGCCCCCTGGATAACGCCAGCAGAGCGAGGCTGCCAGTACTCCTGGGGATTTGGGAAGGACGTAAGCGGATGTCATGGGCTGCCATGGGGGGTCACCCAGCCAGGGGAACACAGAGGTGCCGTGCGTTTGTTTGCAGGGCGCTTCGGTGGGGCAAGGGGGGCTCGGCGGGGGCAGCATGCCTGCGGTGCATTCCTGGCATTCCCAGCCTGCTGCCTGCTCCCATCGGGAGGGGGTGGGGGGCGATAGAGACTGGACGGGGGCGTTGAGGGTGGTGCCAGCCCCTGCCCCACGGCTCAGAGCTGTATGAGCCAGGATGCTTGTGTGTGGGAGCACAGGAGGAGCGCACTGGCTGCACGGTGGCCCCGCAGGTCTTGCCGCTGTCACCTTCAAGATCCTTTGTGGTTCAGATGCGCGAGGGATGCTGCACTGAGCGGTGGGCAGCGTGTCGCTGTCACCTTCCGGGATTCTGAGACAGGCCACTAGAGAAGAGCAACACCTTGGTCATGGCACCACAGGGTGCCCCGGCATGGCTACTTGAACCTCCAGGGTTACTGGGAATCACAGCCCCTCTCACCGCCCCTACCATTCACACTGCAGGTGTCTCCACAACGAGTGATGCGTGCCTGGCGTCTCGGGGTCAGGGAGCTCGGCTCACCCAGCCCAGCACAACCCGAGATGAAGGGATTGCATTGCCGGCTATAAATATCTCGGTCCAGTGTGGTACGGAGCTGGCGGCGGTGCCTGAGCCAAAGGACAGTGAAATCCAACCGACAGTGGTTGCATCCAGAAATGAGATGCTGGAAAGATCTGGAAGAATGTCCCCATAGAGTGTGGAGCTAGACAGGGTGAGGTGGTGATGGTCCCACTGGAGACCACAGTGTCAGTGAAATCACCCCTGCCCACGGGGCACAGATGGTGGCAGACGTTGCACCTTGCAGGTGCCGCCGGCCCAGCCCAGTGGCTCCTGTCCTGAGCCACCGGTGGCACAGGCCGGAGACAAAGGGTACACAGAGGGGCTGGCAACAGACGGAGTGCAAAAAACCTCCGCCGCGACCTCTCCGGCAGGTGGTGCTGCTCCCGCAGGACCTGCGGCAGGCGGAATGCCGCTGGCGGAGGAACGACTCTGGTAAAACAAAATAGAGAGATACGGGGAAGAAAAGCAGAGGAGGTGGAGGGAACGAGGGATGACCCCGTGGGGATTCGCTGCTGGAGGGATGGGGTGCGTGAGGTGCCCGTGACGGGGAATGCGAGTGCGGAGGCAACCCGTGTATGCGCGTGTGAGCCACCAGAGGGGGCCTGGCCACCGCCGCCGGGCCACACGACACCGACACCGCACCGACACCGCAGCAACACCGCACCGGTACCACAATAACACCGCACCGGCACCGCACTGGTACCGCACCGGCACAACACAAGGGGCAGACACACCCCATACACGCCACACACACCCCATGCACACCATACACACACCACACAGACTCCACACACCATACACAAACTACACACCATACACACCCCATAGACCCTCCACACACACCACACACACACCATACACACCCCACACCATACACAAACAATACACACATACACACACCATGCACACACCATACAGACCCCACACAACATAAGCTCAGCACACACACCCCACAGGCCCCAACACACTACACACCCCCCATACACATACAAGGCACACACTATGAACACCACACACACACCATACAGACCCCACACACCATACACAAATGATACACACCATACACATACCATACACACCCCATAGACCCTCCACACACACCACACACAAACCATGCACACCATACAGATCCCGCACACCATACACACACCGTACACACACCAGACAGACCCTACGCACACTATATGCAACATACACATCATACACACACCATACAGACCCCCCACACTGTACACCCTACACATACCATACATACACCATACACACCATACACGCACTACAAACACCATACATGCACACCATACACACACTATTCACTTCATAAACAGATCATACTCTCACCATATACTCACCATACATAGAAATGTATCATATCTTAGGATTTTTCTAACTCCATTGCACATTCCCTGTTCCACAGTCTCACAATGAGTTTTATTTGCCTTGGAATGACAGTCTTCCCTTGCACTGGGCTCCACCCAGCACCCTGGTCCTGGTGGTCTGTAGGGGTACATGGCTATCTGTGGTGGCTCATGGGAATCCATGGTGACCCGTTGTAGTGATGCATCCCCCTTTTTCAGGCTGCACTGAGATCTGAGAAATGCTTGTTAGACCTCATCCTTGAAAAATAGCACTTGGGCTCAGCCCTTCTTTAGTTTATCAAAACCACCCCCTGCTTCCAGGAACTTAAGCCGTCTTGTAGACTTCCTGTTTTTGTTTGTTTGTTTGTTTGTTTGTTTGTTTGTTTTTTTAAATGAACAGCACTGGCAACTGTTTTTCTTCCCTGAAAGGCAGAAGACCCCTTAGACGTTCAAAGAAAGTGCAGGCTGAAACTGTAGCAAGGATGAAACACTGTTACAACTACAGCCCACTCCCTTGCAGCCCTGTGAACAGTGGTCCCAAATGAGACTCTTTGAGCTGTCCTGGAACACAGCAGGTTGTGCCCAGCAACCTCCCTCTGACTGGGGCCTCCCAGAGCCAGCAAACTCAAATCTGCAGTATTTGGAGGATCACTGAATGATGATGGATCCTGGGCTGATACCTTCACTCTCTCAGGCTCAACCCTTCATCTTTGAGGAGATGCAAAGGCATCCAAAGTGAGTATTCCACTGACATCTGAAGGGAGTTCTTCACAGGTACCTTGCTTGCACTGCCTTTCTGTCTGTGTGCATGCCCCCACCCATGGGCTATAGCAAATCTGTGAGAAATGCTGCTCTCTTAGATATTTAAATATCTCAGATATAAGTAAATTAGGTCTGTAAGTAAGGTTAAGTCCTAAATTATAAACTAAGTTAAAGGCTGAAGTGTTGTTCTTTTGCTAAGTTGTTAGGTTTAATTTACATAGATTACATGCTGTTAAGTGTTGTTGCTCTGCTAAATTGTTAAGTTACAAGTTAAGTTGTGTTAAGTGTGAGTGCTCCTAAGCTTTTAGGCCATATTCTTTTTTATCCTTGCCCTCAGTGTCCTTTTGTCATATGCACCTAAACACACACACATGCAGATGCACACAAACTCAACCCTCTACGGTCCTCAGCTCATTTCTGTTTTGATTGCCTGGATTTTGTTGTTGCTTTTTGTTTTTCTCCTCAATGTGCCTTAATTGTCTAGTAAGTGGTAGAGTGAATCTTGCCTATGAACTTTGTCATGCTGCTGCTTAGTATTAAATCTGTTTATTGCTGATACCCTTGCCAGTGATTTTTAAAGTGATCTCACACACTTGTTTGTCACGCATGCGCTTGGTCCTAGGACTGCACCATGAGCACTGAGGGCACAGCTATGCTTGTCTGTCCTGGGGGCCTCACACCCCTGAGATTCCAGTCTTCTTTTCCATGTTTTCCTGGCAAGCATAACCAAGCCCTGAGTCCCCAGAGATGACAATTGTTTTTCCATCTCCTGGCATGCAGCAGCACAAGGCCATGGGCCTTGCCAAGATCCTTCACCTCCATGCTCAAAGTGGAGCTGGAAACCTGGCGTTACAGGCTCAGGAGGTGGCTGTAAGGAGCATGGCAGGCACCACAAGTGAGGGCCTGCAGCACGGTCATCATTGCCAGGGCCAGGTGGAGTCCTGCAGACACTGCTGTGCTGGGGCACAAACAGCGCTGGGTCACGGGGAGGTCTAGCATGGATGGGCAGCAGCCCCTTCCTGCTGGAGGCTGGGGAAAGAGGGCAGGGATCAAGAAGGCACCACCAAGCATTCACATTTCTACTCACGTGTGAGTCAGGGTTCTGCTGGGGTCTCCATTGCCAGTGCTCACATTGCTACCCCATCCCAAGTGAGAGAATAACACCTTCAGAAGGTCAGAGAGGCTTTGACCAGGTGGGCACAGAGCACCCAGGGACAGGTGCAGATATATAGGGAGTGACCTTTCACATATGGGCTTCCTGTGCTCCTGCTGTCCATGGAGCCTAAAGGGCTCCATGTTTGGATTTGAAGTTTGTGTGCCAGTAATAGAAAAAATAGAGCAAAGGCAAATATTTTAAAGGGGAAAATGTGCATAAATGTGGCAGCTATGTCACCTCCTTGGTTCAGGACATGGGTTGTCCCTGTGAGTCCATGGGGAGAGTCCCTAGAACCCACACCTCTCTGTGCCCCAGACCCAAGGTGGGATCCTAGGAGTGCCCTTGCAGGGCACCGGAATGGAAAGCATCACCCATGAATCCCTTCAGGTGGGTGCTGCTTGTGCCAAGCCAGGGACATCTCCTACAGTGCTTTCCTCTCCAACTTCTCTGGGATCCCCAGGCTGAGTACATGGGTCTCAGTCCCATGCCTAGGTAGTTTCTTCCACATTGAAGCCACCAGCCATCCATGGCTTTTCCTGTAGAGTGTCCCTAGAGCAGGGTATCACGGCAGCATGGCCCTGTGAGTGCAAGTAAAACAGCCAATGCACTGTGCAGGGAGATCCATCTTTCTGATACCACAGTGAGGACAGGGATCTACAGGATCCACTCAGGACATAGAAAGCCTCAAAGTCTTGTGAGGCTCTCCCTATCCCTGTATCTCAATGACACAATGTGCCCAGGACCAGTCTGGCAGTCCCCTGTGGGTCCTCAGCATGTTCCAGGCTATTCATACGCTGAGGTCAGTGCTTGTGGCATGACACTGCCATGGCAAATTCCCCTCCAAAATGAGGGGCCTGGACCACTGACCTCCCTGGCAAGTCCTCAGGCCAACGAGTGCCTGGCACTTTTTTGGCTGGTATGGCTTCTGCATGGCCTAGGAATGATCTCCCAGGGTTATTTCTGACTCACAGAACAGGAAACATTTTGGGGTTTAAGCCAAGCTGAATAATATGCTCATTTCCTTGTGCTGACTACAAAGCACCTGCTCCAGGGGATTTATGGAGTGCCAGCCTCTCAAAGTCATTCTGCGGCTGCCTGCCCAAAGGTTTTTATTTTCCTGGTATGGCCAGCAAGTGCCGAGGCCTGTTTTCCTAAACACCGTGTGACCTCCCAGCACATTTCCTTGAGGGGAGCTCAGGCAGAGCCATGGGCTGCAACACACCCATGCTGGGATATCCAGGGTGCTGTAGAGCCAGGGTGGGTGCAAGCACCCTGCCAGGGCTGAGGGTAGCAAGGATACGTGGCTGACCCACTGATACCGAAACCTGGCCTGATGTAGAGCAGCCACAGCTATGATAAAAGACCTGGGAAAGTGCCAAAGGAATGGAGCATGGGCATGAGCAAGGGAGGATGAGACCACATGAGAGAGGGCAAGAAGGCATAAGAGCCCGAGTGAGCCACACCACGGGACGGCCCAGGACACAGAGCCCATCCCATGACGGGGGGCCTGCAGACACCATCCCATAGCAGGTCTTGTCCCATGGCAGGGAACACACACCCCCTCCAACCAGGGTTATGGAGCTCCTGTGAAATGTTGTGCCTAACCTCTGGGGTCAGAACTCCTCTCCCCAGTAAGGAGGGTCAAGCTGTGGGTGCTGAGGCTATGGAAGATGCAAGGCATGGCAGCCCGTGCTTCTCCACCAGCATTAAACTGCATCCAGCAGGCAGTCAGTCTGCAGAGTAAGGTGACATCAAGTTTTTCTCACATCCCCTCTATTTTGTGCCCTTTTTGGAGCAACAGTCTCATTGCTGGTGGGGTTGTACTTCAGCCTCTGTGAGCTATCCCATCTGGCTTGATAGCTGTGGGATGAAGGATGCCATGAGGCAGCTGTCATTCTCTGGGTAGCCCTTTGTCTTCCCTTCCCAGCTCATCGCCTATCTCTTCCTCACCCTCTGCTCACCTCTCCCCAGGGTCTGGCCATGCCAGTGAGCAGTGAACATTCATGAGTGGTCATCACTCAGAGCTGGCATCTACCTGCACCTGCCCTGGTGCCCTGGGTACTCTGGTGCTTGAAGCATCCTCAGGGTGCTGGGTAAGGAAAATGCCCACATCCTGGAGCTGCTTCAGGGTCCATAGCAGCACTCACTGCAGTTTGGTCCAGTAATAAATTTGGGTTGGGGATNTTTTTTTTTTTTGTTTGTTTAGAGAGAAAATAAAATACCTTTGGGGAGCAGGAGCCAAACTCCCCAGTGCCTAAAACAGCAATCGCAGCACTTCCTTGGATTTATGGTGTTTGCTTTCACAATGCCAGCCGGGATCCTGTTTGCTTCCTGCTCTGCAGCTGTAGCCCCAGCTGAAGGCTCAGGAGATCCAGGTTTTATAACCCTCCTGGATTCTGCTGATGGCAACTTGTCCAGCATAATTTATTACCCCCTGAGCCCCGTGCAGTGCTAGGGTGGACTGTTGTCACCTCATCCCAGCACCACTGGCTTGGGTGCTCTGCCTTACACATTCATGGGGTCCCATCCCTGGCACTGGGCATTCTGCTGCTCTGCTGAGGAATTACTGAGAGAGGAGGACAGCAGAACTGTGCCCTTGGTGGGTGCAGCATCCAGCTTTTCTCAGACACAGCTACAATATGTGAGCAAGGCCAGGAAGGAGAGCTGGGTCCTTCCTGCAGAAGGGCACATCCTGAGACATGGATGTGACCTTCTGTGGGATCCGGGGATATTCAAACGTGGTGATTGCTCCTCACTGGCATACATGTAGACAGGCACACGTGATCCCTTCTGTTGGGCTCTGCCTGATAAATCAAAGTGACTGAACTTCTAAAGAGGCACTTTTCCCAGCTCCTTTATCCTTTCTGTGGTTTTTCCTCAGGTCTCAGTTGTTCCCCAAGATGTTAGACCAAAAGTGGCTGCTTTCTTTCAGTCTCTGCAGCAAAACCTCCTCCATATTGGCACAGCAGGAGAGGGTGTCAGCTCCTCCTGCCACAGCACCCTGTAGAACACAGGCAGAAGCTCTGAAGCACCAAGTCAAATTGCAAGTACTGCTTTCCAAATAATGAGCCCCCTCCTGTACAACCTGGACAAAAATGTTCTGGATTACCCACGGGGTGTGTGTCCTGGGGCCAGATGGGTGCCCAGGAATGTAAAAGTGGGGGAAGGAAATTGGTCATGAGGGGAGAAGCAGCATCAATAGGCTAAGTGGAACCACCAGCGCCTTTCCTTATGCACAGTCACAGTATGAATGTTGTTCCACTGCCTTGGTCGCTCTACAATGTGCCAAGAGGTATCCTGACACTCCCCTTTGCATCTGCATTAACCCAGCAATGCACTTAAATGACAAACCCATCAGCCATGAATGATCCCTCCATGTGGAGGCCCCTAAGCCTCTAAGAGAAACTTCCAGGGCACTGCCTTGGAAGAATCTACCATAGGCTTCGAAAAAGCCTCATAGCTTAGGGTGAGCAAAAAGGCTTCCACCAGGATGTTCTGCAGCACCACATTAATCTACCTCAGTTTTGCTTTTCCCATTGGCCCGTGGGCCTTGCCCACCTCTGTTGTCCATGTATGTCCCCAGTTCAGAAGGTTTCTCCCTTCCCTGTTTTCCCACTGGTTGTGGTATCACTGATGGTCTGCTCTTATGTCCCCTATGGCCCTTTGCCCTGCCCTCGTACCGCCCCTGTGTTCAGACCATTGGCTCCTGAGCCCCTTACTTAACCCTGGACATTCCTTTGATCTGGGTCTTTCTGTCTCTGGACCCTCTGGTGTGCAAAATAAACCTGGCTGGAATTCTATACAGGATTCCCTTCTCGCCTTCTTCACCGAGCTAACCGTGGTGTGTGTGAGCGCAGACTTGAGGGACGGACAGACACTGCCTGTGTGCGTCTCCCCCGAACAGCTTCTGGAGAAAAGATGCTTTTCTGGGAGAGGTAGCGGCAACACCCATCCATTTCCAAGCTGCTGCAGTCCCATAGCTTTAACTCTCTATTTTAATGAACTATAATGGCTATAGAAATCCTGAGAAGGCCTCTCCATGTCCCTGATGGAGTAGGGGCAATGCTCTCCTACACCAAGAGCCAAGAGATGATGTTGCCCCAGGATGAGCACTCTTCTGGAAGCCTGTCTAAATCCTGTGGGCCTCTGAGTGAAACCCACCACTTCTTGTTTTTAACATTTGCTGTGCTTGTTGATGAAACAATGATGGATTATTTCATTGCAGTTACTAGCATGCCAGACTTCTTTTTCCAAACACACAATAGAAGTATTAACTAACTGCTCTGATGATGAACGCTTTTATCCTCCTTATTTAGTAACAACTCTGCACCAAAGGGCAGGTTCCATTTGTCACTGATACATTCCACTATCCTGGCTCACGGCCAAGCGGTCAGCAAGGGAGTGCCCAGCATTTCTCTGATTTGCTATCAGCCTTTCCCAACAGATCCCACACTCACTGCCACTGTCCCCCATCGAGGGACACAGCATCATCTGTGGCACTACAACAGGACTAGGGTAATTCTGTAAGGGGAAGAAGGGATGCAAAGCCAGGCCTTCTCCCTCAGCAGCAAGAACTCAAGCTGCAGGAGATGGATGCAATGGGATGGCAAAGGGGCCCAGAGCACCAAAGGGAAGGGACTGTGTCTTCCAATCCAAAGGTGGTGAATCCAAAACGGATAAAGTGGATAAAAGGAAGCTTTTTTTTTTTCTCACTCTCTGCTTAATTAGACTGTCACAGGAAAATCCTGAGGCCAAAATTTAGCAGGATTCAGTGAGGGATTGGGCACTTACAGGGATAAGAAAAATATCCAGCTATAATAGTGAATGCCAATACAAATTCTGGAAGGGATATTAAGCCTCACGCGTCAAGGTGTAAATTTATCCCAAACTCTCAGAAAGCAGGGAGCTTAATGCAGGGGCAGATGACCCACATATGCCACTGCTGCTGATGCTGCCTCACTGCCAGCATGGCCTTGCGCTGGCTGAGCCCCCAGCTGGACCATCCCCAGAGCCCTGTTTCCTGCTGCTGGCAGCACCTCTGACAAGGGCTACAAATTTCTTTTGGCAAGTCAGCCCTTTGCTTGTAGCTCTCTGGGGCCATGTGGCTCCCAGGACTCTGACCTCCTTCCTCTTGCACATCCTCTCCCTTTTCCAGCTGATAACAGCCTTATCACTTCTACACAGAGGCAGCCCCTCTGGGTGAGGGTCTGTGAGGTCCACAGGCACATGCCTGGGTGATGTGGCATCTTCTCAGAGATCCTTGCTTCCAGACAAGTCCCTTGTTTACCTCTCAGGTTGGTTACCTGTTGCCCAAAAGCACTTTTGCCTCCTGATTTTATCCCTCCTGTTTCCTGTTTCTGCTAGGGCCAGTTTGCAGCCTGTGAAAGAGGATGCTCAGCTCTGGTACCTTGTGGGTGCTCCAAATGCACAGACACAATCCTTTCATGGGCACTGCTCAGATAATCCCCAGTTCTTTCTCTCCTGTTCTGCATCATATACTGTACTGTCTGCTCTGGTCACAGCACCAAATCTGTCAGAACTCAGTGTTTGGACACTATTATTATGCACGTTCTTGGGGTGTCCTGTGCAGGGACAGGAGTTGGACATAGTGATCCTGATAAGCCCCTTTGAACTCAGTATATTCTATGATTTTATGATTCTGTGCTTCTGTGATTTTAAATCTCCTGTCACCCCCCAGCCCATGCCTGGCCATGAACCTGGTGCGTCTGCAGCCCAGGCTGGGGTGAAAAGTGCCAGGATGCAGTACTCAGGAGCTGTGTGCAAGCACATTGCTCCCCAAACGAGGATGGTGCCATTTGCATCCCACACTGTTAGCAGGATGCTTGTGCAGTTCTGCGGGATGGGAAGCTCCCAAAACCTTGGCTTACTGTGAAGAAGCAGTGATGGCTCAGCATGACCAAAGGGGAGCCTGGAGCACTCCTGGTCAGGAGCCAGGGTCTCCCGTGCTTGCTGCTTACATGCTCACCACGCTGCAGAGGATAACGCCGCTGGGGACCTTTGGATCTCCCCTGGCTGTGGAGCCTTGCACCCACAGGGGCTTCCAACTGGAGAAATTTCTGGAGGGCATGAATCAGCTTTTCACAGCTTGTTAAAAATCTTGATCCTACCTCTTGTTTTCATGCCTTTCAAATCAGGAAATGAGTTTTACAACTTTTCCAGTGGGGCACAGCTGGTGGCCAGGGTCGTAAAGCTGAACTTTATAAATATCTCTCATTGGGATCAGGGGAAGAGCATTAAAAAGGCAGAGAGAGAGAAAGAGAAGGGAAAGGAGCAAAGGCAATAGAGAAGCAAAGCGAAGAAGTCCAGCTCAACCATCCATGGCCATGCAAGCACAGAAGATGGGGTATGCTTGGGGCAGGCTTTGCCTGCTTCTTTCCCTCCTCCTCCAGCTGCCAGGCTCCCAGGCCAAATGCTACTTCCAGGCTAAAGGTAAGCGGGGAGGTGAGATGGGAAAAGGCTGATGGAAGAGGAGGCCTCAGCTTTCCCAGCATAGCAGGGCTCTGCCCTATGCTTGAGAAGTATGGAAGGGACTGTGCTGAATTCAGGAATGGGATCATGGGCCAGTGGTGAATGGAAGGAGCATTCTATAAACCACAGAACAGCTCCCCAGGGCTCTGGCTGAGAAACAGCTTTCTGTGCCATGAAAGGCTCCTGGCAGGAGCCTGGCTGGGGCCAAGTGTGCAGGACTAGCAGCAAAGGGAGCAGGGTGGCTCATCATCCCTCTGTTTCCTCCATCCAGGGCAGCAGAAACGCCCAGACCCTAAGGGATGCTGGATTTCTCCTCTCCAGGGAAGCAAGAACCTTGCTTCTTGCTCTAGACTGATGGGGTAGTGGTGAGAGCCACAAGGCAGGGCCAGGAGAGGATGGATGGGTATATCACCCATGGCAGATGACAGGGCATTCCATACCTGCAGGACAGTGGACAGACCACCATGTATCTTCCATAACATAAGCTGTATGAGAAGTCATCATGACATTTCTGTCCCCTCTTTCAGGGCACAGGGGTATCAAGGAGGCTTCCACTTGCCTCCAGCACAGGCCCATGTGTTCTCATCACCACTGTTTTCTTTGCAGCTCCCTGTGAGTACGAAGGGAAACAGTTCTCCCTTGGGGAATCGTGGCTGAGCACCAACTGCCTGCTCTGCACCTGCCTACACCCCATTGGCGTGGGCTGCTGCGAGACGTGAGTGAGGGGCTGTAATGGGGTGGGCTGTCATATCCCTCCACTGCATCCCTGCATCTGCAGTAGGGGGCATCTGGTGGATGCAAATGCAGGAGCTATCAGAGTCTTGGGAGGGCTGTAGGGCACCAGCTCCCGGGGAACAAGAGGCAGAGGTGGGCAGGACCCCACCAGGGCATGGAAGGTGGTGGGGTGAGTTGGGGCAGTTGGAAAGGGTGTCTCGGCACAGCAAGAAGCCCAGGTGTGCCAGAAGCCATGTCTCAGCCCGCCTGAGCTGGTCCGGAAGATATCCTGTGCAGGGGGCTGGCAGTAGGAAGCCACCCAGCCCAGTCAGCAGTTCCCCAGCACTAATCAGGGGGTGTGACGGCACCGTGTCCTCTTTCACAGCACCCAGCACCCAATCGATTTCCCTGACTGGTGCGAGGCTCACTACGACTCACAGACCTGCCAGATCTCCGTAGTGCAGAAAGCCAACCCCAGCCTGCCATGCGTGAAGAGCGTGGAGCACGAGTGGGGCTCGGCCGGCACCCCCGAGCCGCTGGTGAACAAGCTGCTGGGTGCGGGGCTGAACAGATAGACGCTCGGCAGCGCTCCGCGCCCCTCGGCACCGCCCTCCCCCCTCCAGAGCACACCGCCCGCATGCTCCAGACCTGCCCCACCCACCCTGTAGAGGCATCACCGCTGGCACCTTCGAGGGAAACCACTATCCACACACCATGGTACCAAGCTTTGCTTCTGCCTTCAGCTTCCTGAATCAGGGAACCCTCCCTGTGAGGTGTTCTGCACACTGTGGAAATGCAGATTCTACAAGATCTCCTCCCAAGTGGGCAGAAAACCTTCAGCGACTAAAAAACAGGCTACAGGACTAAATCAACCTGCCCCATGGAAGTCCTGCATTCTGATATCCAGCCCCAAGCTAAGCAGCTCCCTACTCCCTCCCAGACCTTTACTCCTCTGCACAACAGCCGTGGGGAGCTCGCTGGGGTAACTGCGGCATCTCGTGCAGCATCCTCACATGCTGTACAGCCCCTTCTCTGTTCCTGGAGTGCAAGGGGCACAACCCACCTCTGAAACCACTAATGCCCCCACTCCAAAAGCTCCTGGGGTCCCTGGCACTGTAGGCCAGCCCTGGCAACACTACAACGGAGCCAGCTCAGGGTGGGTGGCAGAACAGGATGTCCCCAGGGGAGACCCCCATCCCCACTGGCAAGGGAGCAGGTTGGGGAGGGTTCTGGAAGCAGAAGCAATCCAAGTGCCAGGGTGGAGGCAGCCACCCTAGCATTTGCCCCAGCTGGTGCCATGCCTGTGTTGTGTAGAGCCTTGTGTAGATGTTTCTGTTCTTGCAATAAAGATACTGAACAAAGAGGTCTCCAGCCTGTGACTCCTGTAGAACATAGGATGTGTCCAGCATTGGGAACAATGTAGGAATAAGGCTCTTTGGAAAACCGAGTTTTGCACACTCAGATGTTTATTACATTACCATACAAAGAGGAAAGCTCACTGGAAGGCTTAGTAAAAATGGGGAGATGACAGCTGAGCAGGGAGATCTCCATGCCAGCTCTTGGATGCACAGCATGCATTCACTACAGCCCTCCAGAGATCCAAAGACCACACCCAGGAGCACAGGCAGACAACAGCCCAGGGGCTCAGTGCTGCTCAGTTCTGAACCATCACAGTTGTACTGACACAGCACAGGCTTGCATCCTGGTCACCAGCACACGCCAGCAAGCACAAGGCTGGCCTGCCAGGACCTGCCTCCTCCAGGTGAGGGGGCACTAGACTGTATGCATGGGACAATGCTCCAAGAGGCAGGACATGTGCCAGGGCAGGAGAGCAGGCTCTTACCCAGCCCAGGTGGCTACTGTGCTTCACCTGGATGCCAGACCTCTGCTTGCAGGGTCTCTGTAAGGGCATAGCCTTCATCCAGGGGTGGTATGAAGTTTCACTGGAAGAGCTCCCTTCTCCCCTCCCTGGCCTGGGCCTTTCCTTCTTGGAAGCCCCATATGGCGTAAAGGCACATCAGCAATTCCCTGGGAAGGCAGATACCTTTTTTCTGAGTGCTGAGACTTGCACCTTCACCCAGGCAGGAAGGGTTCGGCTCCAGTTGAGAGTTGCAGCACAAGACTGCATCAATGAGTGTTCTTCCACCCATCGACAGGGCAGACATGCCCGATTACCACCTGGACATCACAGATGAATCCAAGGGGACACTGGGATATGTGCACCATAGCACACTGGCGACAGTCCTGCCTGTCATTCCCACTGGTAGCACCTGCAGCTCTGCAGGTCAACAACCTCTCCCTCCTTCAGATGGTGATAGAGTTAGTGCTGGAGAACTGAGATACGTAGGAGGCCAGGATGGGGTTGGTGGGAAGAACTTTGATGGGCAAGTCCCAGCTGAAGGTGTCCACTTCCATCTGCTCCACCCCAGTCCAGGTGACAGCCTCGGACTGGCTCCCACGAACCAAGCAAGTCCCCGCTGACTCCCCAGAAGTCACAAACTCAAAGTGCAGCCTCCACTTCAGGGACACTGTGGGCAAGAGGGTGGTCAGCACTAAACACCCACAAGGGCCATGGACAGTAGCTGTCTCAGCACTGTCTGTTCCAGCAAGGGGACAACAAATGACCTCACTCATACAGGCCAACTCCCTCCCAAGGGATACATCTATGCTGAGCAAGGGCAGGGCTGGGGACATCACAGTCCTCCTGCAGAGACAAGCAGGGGTGGGTCCCTTCTGGGGTACTAACCGACATTGGTGGTGAATCCTGGGGTTGAGCTGAGTGGGATGGGCAGACTGAAGCTGCTCTGCGCCGTGTGCAGGCAGGACTCCTGATGGCGGGCGTGCACAGTGAAGGAGACGGGCTGCCCCCGGCGGCGCTGGAACTCCTCCTGGATGCTCTCCTCTGTCTGCAGGCTTACTGAGAACTGCAGGGAGATTGGCAGGGTGCTTGCTCTCACAACCTCATACACACCTCATGCAAAGCCTGCGGGCTCCATTTCCCAAATGAGCTTAGGACTGGACCATTCTCCCCCTCACATTCCAAGGAGATCCCAGCTGGGTCCCATTAGAAACCCTCATAGCCCAGTGCCACCCCAATCCCTTCTCCCCATCCCTCACCCTAAACCCCTGCCTTGCCCCAGTAATCCTAGAGACAGCAATGACCTGCAGACATGGGATATCTCCTTCTGAGAAGTTGAAGGTCCCAATGACATCCTCTCCAATCTTATACACAGTCTTAAAGATGCAGAACGTCCCCACCTTCCCGCGAGTGTTGCTGATGTTATACAGGTCTGTGGAGCAAGAAGAGGGGTAAGAGTTGTGGCAGGACAAGGCTCTGCCCTGTGCAGTGCTCTGGGTAAATAACATGACCTCATGGCTCCTGCTTGGGTGTGAAAACAGTCCCTAGAGGTGGTATTCCCTTTGGGAAATTTCTGCAGTGAGCAAGGGCAAACCCTACACTGATTGTGATGTGCTGGGCAAAGGGTCTCTTGGGCTGAAGTAGGCCATGACCCAAATAGGCCCTAACAGAGCTGCTCCACAGCCATACTGGAGATTCACTTTGTCAGTGAGAGATATTTTTCAGCTGACCCTGAGATGTTCTCCATGCCCAGCTTCTTAGGAAGGACAGCAGGTTTGAGCAGGGAATATGACCTACGCAGGCTGCGTCGGGAAGTGGCCACCATGAGCAGTTCTGTCGCTAGGTCTGCCAGGCGAGAATCCTTCTTCAAGCCCTCCTCCTCCTCCAGAAAGGGGTTTGAGGGTGCAACAGCCTCATCCTGTGGGAACTGGTAATCCTTGAGCCCTGGGAAGAAGGTGGGAGTATCAGCAGGGCAGGGTGCAGCCCGGCTTGCCTGCGTGGGGAGGGCAGCGCGTGGCCTTACCGTGCAGCACGAGGACACGGAAGGGCACGCGCAGCAGCTTGATGGGAGAGTTGACGCGCTGGCAGCCGATGGTCAGCTTGTACACGTACTTCACAGACTGTCCCCGAAACGAGGGGGGACCATCGACAGGCAGTGTCTCACAGTATGAATCTGCAACGGGTGCAGAAAACTTGCTTTCCAAGGCCAGAAGAAGGATCCTGCAGCTGTTGTGTGCAGGCTCCCTGCACCAAGTGTTACAACCAGCAGTGCTGAGCTAGGGACAGTGCCTGATGTTTTCTGCTGTCTCCTCTTTCCTCCAGTGGCCAAGCACAACCCGGCTCCCCCGCACCAGGCACACTGCTCCTCACATCACATGCACCATCATCCAGGTATTGCTTCCAGCATATACAACCAAACTCTGTCTTTTACTCTTTCCAAAGAATGTGAAATATGTAAAATCCAGGAATACGAGAACTAAACCTGCTTGTCACAAGTTCAACCCGAATTTGCCTCTGTGCACTTCTTTGCCCAGCGCTCTCACAGCACAGCCTCCTCCAGGCCCTGCCCCATGATCAGTACTTCATGCCTCTTTTGCTTTTGCTTTACACAAACCCTGAAACTCAGCAACAAGTTTGTTTCCTGCTGTGTTTTCCTTTGAAGGACTGCAGTTAAATGACCAAGAAACAATTCTGAGACGTTCACAACAACCTGTGGTTTGTCCCTGTAGACAAGCTGATGACTTGACCACAAAGCCTCTGACTTTGAGGGCTCTGAGACACTAGGGCTTGGCTTTCACCATATTCAGCCCTCCTAGAGCCCCTTGGCCACCACACAAACCTCAATGCCTCTTGACACAGTGTGAACACTTCTGCAGCTTTCCCAAACCACATGCTGCATAACAAGAAAGACACAAACAGCAAACTGTGAAAAGTCTCCACCTCTCTGGCTTGCCCACCGTAATGCAGATACGCCCTGCCAGAGGAAGGGCTGCATCCTGCTCTGAAACCACAGATCATTCCCTGAATGTTGAGGCTTAGATTAAAAGTTAGGGTTACATTTTAAATATAACTTCTGGATTTAAAATAACAGGACTGGAAGGAAGAAAAAAAGCCTGTGCTAGTGTGTAGTGTTGACAGGATGTCACACCTTAAAACACAAGCTTCTCTTTCTGGACCAGGGTGCAGATAAAGCAGAGAAATATTCTAACAGGGAGGAAAATCAGATAGGTCCAAGGAAAGAAGCAGACCTCTGTAATCCCTGTACCAGACTGAACAAGAATGCTCACAAAGACCTTCATTTCCAGTGAAGGTAATCTCAGCAGAGGCCACCACTGTCAGAGGAGGATAGACAGTTTGCTACCTGGCACAGGAATGTCAGGACTCAGGAAGTCCCAGCTTCCATGCAAATCCCAGAAGGAAGCACATTCCTGGCACTACAGATGCCTTCCTTACCTACCTGCTGTGCCCTCTGGCTGGCCTTCTGGCCTGTGTCCAGGCTGCTTCCATTTCCTCCTTTCTCTGTGATCTACCAAATATTTAAAGGTGTTACAAAACCAGACTGGAGGCAAAACAGCCACAGAAATGATTTGAGGACTTGAGAAAAAGCTTCATGGTGACAAATTTGAAGAGCTCAGCCTGCACCATGTGTCAAAGGGCTGGGAGATGAGTCAACTTCGACACATAGGCACCACAGCAAGAGCAAGGTATTGGGGAATAAGTTGGTCAGCAAATGAAAACAAGTCCTTTTATCAAGAGACAGTCTGACACAACCTCAGCTGTATGTGCCAGCTCTGGCTGCAGTTTAATAACACGGTATATTGCTGAAGCAGAATTAAGATTTCTTCGGTTTTCTGGTTTGGTTTTTCTTTCCCCTTCCCAAACTGCGTAGCAAAACTCAAAACTTCTGAAAAACAGGAAATGAAGAATTAAGATACACACCCACACATCCTTAACTCTCCCTCCATGGAGCTGGCAGGAGACCCCAGGAATGGTCTGCACGCATGCCAGCTGCAGTCTTGCGTGAGAGCAGCAGCACCACAGGCTGACAGGATTGGTGTGAACAGCCTGCCAACGAATGAGCCCAGGGCTGTGGTACAAGGATTTCAGTGCTAAAAAAGCAGCGCCACATGAAGCCACATCTCATGTGACGCATGAAACAGGTGCACCACACAGCCAAGGGGAAAGGCTGTATTGTACAGCCAAGGAACCTCAAAGAATAGAAGAGTATGTGTCCTTCCAGAGGAGCTGCATCCAAGCACCAGGAAGATGCAGGCTACTTGTGCCAGTGCAACCCAGAGGCAGAGAGGACACATACACACATCACGACGTCATTGGAAAGGATAGACAATCCCTAGCTTAGCTGGGGATTGAACAGCTTCTGCCTGTTAAGCCAGTGAACAGTCAATCCCTCGATCCATTCCAGCCACCTGCAACTTAGGCTGTTGTCAGTGCTCTGTTATTCCAGAAACTACCCAGCCTGCCTAAGGTATGGCAGGAAAAAGGACTTCCCTCTGCTCCCAGGAAATGGATGCTCTAGCCTCAAACCTGCAAGCAACAAGGAACACAGGAGAATCTAGGTAAGCCTCAGGCCAGCTAAGATTTCTGCCTCTTCTTCCTTCCTGCTGGCATGGCCAGCTCCTTTCCCCAAGATGCTGCTGTAGAAAAATAAATGAATAACCAGATGTCTTCAGACAACAGCCTCTGCAGTTTAGAGGCACTGCCCCACCCCACTAACCACCAAGCCAAGTCAGCCTGGTTTCATCAGGTCCACCTTTGCCTCCAAGGCCAGAAAGGCAGGAGACACCAGCTTCAAAACCAGTATGTCACAACCCCGCGACTGCTTGGTCTCACTTGCAGCTTCGTTTCCAGTTCTGCAGAGCTCAATGATCCAGCAGAGCCTGCCCCAGCACAGGAACTGTCCCTCCTTGCCCTGTGCTCTGCAGTGTGAAAGGTCTCCAACCATTCCCAGCAGATCCCTGGGACAATAACAAAGCTCTCCAAGAACAGTCTGAGAGGCCTAACATCACTGCTGCTAATCACAGGCCCCTGGAATGCAAAGGAGATCCAGCATGACCTGAGCAGGCTGAGTCACACAGCCAAGAGAGAACAGCACATATTTAGATGTTTCCACAGCTATCTACTCAGACATGGAGAGCTTTGAGCAAAGAAGATGAGCAGTGCTCACTTTCACTGCAGGAAAACTATAACATCCAGAAGACTATTATTTCCAGGAAAGCCACAACCTGAAGAGGAAGCACAAACCTTTGGAGGACACCAAGAATACTCCAGTACTCTAAATTCCAAGAATACTCCAGTATGACTGAAGAAATAAAGGCAAGGAAATTCAGTTGTGTGTAGCTATTCCTCCTGCTGCAACCAGGTATTTCAAAAATTTTATGCCTTGTACTACACAGTGGACCTGCAGCAAAGGCCACAGGCCAGGGGCAGGACTGAGGAACACATTGCAGTACACACCCCTAGCACAGCGGAGAACAGACTCTGGATGATGCAGCAGCTCCTCAGCACTCACACTCCAACCAAAGCACCCTGCCTGTCATGAGCATCAGGATCTCACACTTGCAGCACTCAGGCCCGCAAAGCCAGTTTTGAAAGCAGAGCTCCCCAGAGATGAGCTCTGTGAGCAGAGGAAAAGAAGACAGGACTCACAGGACTTGGACTCCCCAGGATCCAGTCTCAAGTCACAGAAGAGGATCTTTGGTGGGGTGGACAGGATACACTGACCCCGCTCTCCTGGAAGAGAATAAGAAACACATGAATGCTGCACAGCCTCAGGCTGTATTCAGGTCAAGCTTTATCTCCATGGAGAGGAGCAGGGGGAATAGGGCCAAGGAGGAAGTATCTCTTGCCCTGGTCGAATCATGAGACATTGTCATTGCAACTGGACAAACAACTGTCATGTTTCAATCCAAGCTAGTGTCACCGTGATTTCAGTATTAACAATGTCTTACAACATCCATCACCAGGAAAGCAACACAAACTTCCCCTCACTTCTATGCACGCTGCATCAAGACACACACATTATGGTCTGCTTCATTCCTGCCCACTGTGCTCTCACTGTCCCTACCCAGCTGACAGGCAGGAGTGGCACTCACCTCTGTTGGGGACAAAGACGGTCTCATTCTCTGCCTGCACATCGTGCTTGCTGCCATCAGAGGGAGGGAGGGCCACCCGGTTCTCGCTGGCGTGAAACTGGCAATGGATCTGGGCGCTGGCCCATGCCAGCATCTCACTGAAAGCAAAGAGCAACACTTGTATCTCTGCTTTAAACCTGAATTACTGCAGGCAGGAACTGGGAGAAGAGCAGCTCTGTCCATCCAGCTCCATGCGGGACTGCCTGGAAGGAAGGCCTTGCTTCACCATCACTGAAGCCACTCTCACAGTCCCCTTCCAAACAAGCCCTGGGAGTAAGCTCAAGCTGTGATGTTGACTCAAAGCCACTTCCACTCCAGCTGCTGACAACAGCTTCACCCACAGCCTGGCTATGTGCCCCAAGGACTCTTTTTAAGCAGCAAAAGTTGCAGTCTGAGCCACAACACCATCGGCACAGCACTGACACAGCACGAGAAAACACATCTGCCCCAGGAAACATGCTGTACACTCATGGCAGAGGACAACAGGCAGCGGAGGTCAGCAGCCCCTGTCCCCCTCCATGAGGACAAGAGACAAGGTGGCTCGTACAAAACTTCACAGCGATCTTTCAGCAAACATGCTGAGGTCAAGTGTTCCAAGATCCAGTTCAAAGCCTTAATCATTTGTTCATCTTTTTCATCATCCTCAGACTGAGACTGCCCACTCACTGCAGTCTTTGGAGGACACCTCAAGCTGCTGCATGTGGGTCCTGGCAGAGGACACTCAGCCATGAGGAGTTAAATCCCAAGCCAGAAGTGACACATAGAGCAGCACTCTCGTAACAACACCACCATTAAGGAACTGGGCGAATTCTAAAGCAATAAATTCCTGCAACCTGGCCTCAGCTGCCCCTGCCCACAGCACAGAGATGCCCCAAGCTCAACACTCCTTGGGGCAGGTCGGCACAGACATGCTCCCTCTGGCCCCATAGCCATCCCACAACCATCCCCCTCAAGAACATTAGCTGATGTTTGTGCCAGACCAAAGAAGGATGCTTATGGGTCTTTCATTAGGACCTACTTCTCCTTATGCAAGAACTTTGCTGACGGCAACAGGGGAGGCAAAGGCATCATTTTGACCCCTCTCTGTACAGCCACAGGAATTAAAATAGAGCCACATATCCAGCACAAAAAGTAGTCTCATGTTTTGGACTCTGCTGTGACATCAGCCGTTCCATAGGGCACTTCTCATGGCATTGGTACAAAGTGACACCTTTCAGTTTCCAAATCACTCTTCTATTTTTACTTCCACAGCAGTCTCTATAGTTTAGCCAGTGAATAGTTCCTCTGGTGTTTTCTAACATCATGATCTGCTTAGTAAGCACCAACAAGAGAACTTTAGGTGGCAGAGGGATTTTTTGTGGCACACGGATGTCCCTCCATGTCACACATCACAGTAGTTACTGGTCTAGATGAACCAGGGGAAAAGGTGTGCTGTATTTGTGTCAGCTGACTAATGATACGCTATTTGATCTTTTGTATGCTGGCTGCCCTTACCCAAACACACCTCATTTACTAAACCTAGTTGCTTTGAGCCCTACAGTTGTAATTCTGCATTTTCAAAAGTATCAGCGTGGCTACCATATGTTTTTTTTGTTGTAAGGTATCTGTTGTTTGGAAACAGAGAACTGCTCTTGCTTGAGGCAATGTTTGCTAATTTTATATAAGCTTAGAGTGATTATAGTACCTTCAAGCACCATATTTTGAGTATTTTTTTTCTTTCTTTTTCAGTATTGCTTTACAATATGCCACTGGATTGTTTTCATTTTTTCTAGCCAGATACCCAAACCAAATTTGCATGTCCCTTCCTGCCAGCAGAGCTGGCTTGTTCAGCTGGTGCTTGTTCAGCAGTGGAGGATCCTGCAATGCTCCTGAGGTCATTTCCCTCCAGTATCATCTTTCCCCACAACTCCTGTAGCCTGCATGGGACATGCTCTGTCCAGCCTCTGGGTAGATGAGATTTGTTTCTTGTACTCTACCATCAAATTAATTTCCTGCCTTTCTTCCAATTCTGTCCCTGTGCTCAAAACATGGCCCCTCTGTCCCTCCACCTGTCAGCTCTACAACCTTCCAGGCTCTGACAGGTCTATCTGCCTGTTGCAGTCATGGTGCTTTGATCTGGCTCATGCCTTTACGCAACCCACAGCTTCATTTTCCAAACCATCGATCTATTTGCTGTTTCCACTCGTTTGACTTAGCCGTGTCTCATCCGATTGATCAATTGAGGTTTTCCTTATTAATTTAAAAACTTTTCTTTTTCAAGGGGCAGTCTTCTACAGATCACAACACACATGAAGTTTTAAAAAAAGCTCTCATAAATGGACTGCAAACCCCCCCAACTATGCCACCTGGTATCCTTCTAGCCCCACATATTTCAGAAGCAGGCAAAATAGCTGCTGTCATCACACAAGACAAAACTCTGGGAAGCTGGATGCTTATGCCACAGCTGAATTTGAAACCCAAACTCAGCAGTCAAAAGGAAACAGGAAGAAAAGATGGGAAGTAAAGGAAGACAATAAACACAGAAGCCCTCTGCTGCTGAGACTACAGGCCCTGCAAGTGGGCCCACCAATACAATCACATGTGAACATTGTACTGGTGATGAAAACATGATGAACCTAACAAGGCTGGAAACAGACACTTCCCAGGAAGGACTCAAGATGAGAAAGCACTCTCCACTCCCTAAAGAATCAGACAAGGCCACACACTCAGCGGACATGAAGGCTTTGGGTGATTACCTGTGACATGGAGTCACCCCTTGTGAGCCAATATGGGAAGCTCCCATCTTCTCACATTTCCTCAGGATTGCTAAGGGGAAATGCAGTGCTCAAACGGCTGGGCAACAGAAAATGTGGCCCCAGAAGGTGCCCCTTTCATACCTGCCCCTTTGTCTGCCATCTCTGGAGGCAGAGACCACACTGATCTATCCAGCACTGCTGGACAAAAGAGAGCTCCTTCCACAAATGCAGGAAATAATGACGTTGCCTGGATGTTGCTCTATAGGACTGTCACCCTGGCGTGACCAGATATCCCACTTTGACAGCCAGTTTGGCTTCATTTTCTGCCAGTCACTGTCACTGAGGGCTCACCTGAGGGACAGAGAATCTCTAACTGCATACTTCTTTCCTTGTCTGCTTCGTGGGGGCACAAAACCAACATAATTACCTCAGCTTAGCCCCCAAAATTGCGATGGCGCAAGGCCTCGTTAAGGGAGTGCCTCAAGTAGGCAAGTCACAAGGGGCTGAGCTGGCATCATTGCCCCACAATGCAGACATGACTGCTACTCCAGAGAGGGGAGAGAGGGTGGGCTGCTCCCTCTGGAGGAACCTAGGCAGCTCCAAAATTTGGAGGCTCTGTGCATGGACTGGCACAGGCTCCTGTACCTGCTGGCAGAAGTCGACGAGGCTGATAATGGGTTGGTGAAGGTGATCACACACTCCAGCACCTCCCCTGCCAGGAATACAGGCCCACGGCCCAGCTTGGCCAACACTTCGATCATGGCTTGAACAATCCCGCTGCACACCTGCCAAAAAAAGCCAACAATGGGCATGTTATCACAGAGTCATAGATTCAAGGAATCACTGAACCGTTTGGGGTGGAAGAGTCCTTAAAGATCATTTTGTTCCAGCTCCAATGCCATGGGCAGGGACACCTCCCACCAGACCAGATTGCTCAGGACCCCATCCAGCCTGGTACTGAACATTTCTAGGGATAATGCAACCACAATTTCTCTGGGCAACCTGTGCCAGTGCCTCAACACCCTCACAGTAAAGAATTTATTCTTAATATTTAATCTAAACGTAGACTCTTTCAGTTTCAGGCCATCCCCCCCTGGTGCTGTCACGGAGACACAGAGCGCTGGGCAATGTAAGTGAGGGGGAATGGGGACACAGATACATACACACACAGGAGGTGTGGGGCAAACACGCACAACCCCGTCCTTACAAACACATACATCTTCCTCCCAGGTTCACATAGGTAAGGGGCATCGGGACACACCGCGACAGTGAGAAGGGACAGCCCTGACATCCCCAGCCCCGCGGTCCCTAACGCATACACGCACACGGATAGCTTCACCCGAGGGATCAGCGACACAGGGCCGCAAATTTTCCTCAGCTTCCGCCTCGGGCCCACTCACCACCCGCACAGGCCGCGCTCGCCGTCCGGCACCACTACAGGCCCGGCTCCCCTCAGCCGCTCGGAGCGGATCGGCAGCGCTCGGGCAGAGTTCGGTAAGGCTCGGACAGCGCTCGGGAACGCTCGGCGCTCGGATAACAATCGGCAACACTCGGGTTGTTCTCGGCAACACTCGGGTTGTACTCGGCAATACTCGAGTTATACTCGGCAATACTCGGAAGGAATTCGGGCACCCTCAGTCGGTCACTGGCAGCCTTCGGGCAGCGCTCGGCAACTCTCGCACACCCCTCAGCAGGGCTCGCTCAGCGCTCGCTCAGCGCTCGGCTACTCTCGGAATTTGCTCGGCCACGCTCGGCCGAGCGCCCCGGGGACCGGCGGCGGGGCNGGGGCCGGGAAGACACCGGGACGAGGGAGGGCGTCCCGCGGGATACACAGCATTGCGCTGGAGCCGCTCTGTGCCGCGGGGGCGCCGGGAAGGCACCGGCCGTGTCCCGGCTTACGGAGGGCAGAGTCCGGCGGATCACGGAAGGCCCCAGGCTGGCGGGAGCCGCCCGGAGCCACCGGCACCCTCCAGCCTTCCTGGCGCCGGCAGTGAGAGCAATTGATACTGAAGGGGCAGCACCCGGCGCTTGGGCTCCTCAAAACAGGGATAGCTGGGAGGACTGGGGGCATCGCTTGGGAATGGAGAACCCCATCTCCCGCCCCCAGGGCTCATCGGTGCCGCATCCTCCCCGTCATTGTCCCGGTGCTGGCAGCTGTAGGTTAAGCTGGGGCCAGCCGGGAGGGGTTTGGAACGCTGTGTGCTGTAGCAGGTTTGGGAACGGGGCACCTTTCCCGGCTTTGCGTTGGAGTGAGCTGGAAGTAACGACGGAGGGCACGCGTGGAAAGCGAGAGTGTTGTTTTAACCTTTAATACTGGAGTCCGTGTGCTGGCAGTGTTTGTGCAACCGTCAGGCTGAATGCTGGGACCAGCGGCGGCATTGCTTATTTCCTTGTGCTGGATTTATGTCTCCTGCCTCCATTTTCTGCTGGTGTCCTTGGAGGCAGCTGCTTGCCAAGCTGGTTCCTGCAAAGCTGGATGAAAGGGCAGATTCTGAATTGCTTCGGGGTGCAAGGCATGCTGGCCTGACCTTAGACACCCCGGTGCGAGCCTGGGCATCGGGGAAGAGAGAGTGTGGGTCATGCACCGGTGATAAATGAAGGCTGCTGGAAAAGCCGCCGTGGCAGGTTGGGATGAGCTGAGTATGTGGGAAAGCATGAAGTTCTGGTGGGGTGAGCAGAGAGGAGAAGCAATCCTTGTTCTCACTGAAGTCTGGAAGTGCCTTTTATCAGGCCATAGGAAAAGGTCTTTGAAAGTGAGAAGCTTGAAGTCAAACTGCTGCCTCTTCTGCTGTTCAAGTTTAGGAGATAATTTAGTTGTTATCTCAAAATCGTTTTGCAATGGCAAGAGCTTTCTTGCTTGGAGATTGCAGCCTCAAGAGCAGAGGAGACAAAGTGCTAGGGTGATGAGAAATACCTGTGTGGATTTGAAAATACCTGTGTGGGTTTGATTTAAAACCCAAGGCCAACATTGTTGGCTGGAAGGGCAGCCCATTGAAGGATGCAAGAATATATGGGAGGCAGCATGCTCCAGGCATTGTGGGCACCTCAGCATCTGCCTGGCTGAGGCAGCCAGCTCATGGAAACCTGGGTGCTGGTGCTGTGAGAGGAACCTGAAGCTCAGTTCTGTGTCGTGATGCAGGGATCTATGAAGCCCTGCAGACTGGCCTGCCCTTTCCTGAGTAACCCATGGTGAGTGGCCCCTGTGCCAGGGATGTTCTGAGAACTTGGCACGGCTTGATGCATCAAGTGCATCACATGGCACAGGTGCTTGTAGCCACTGGGAGTGCCTTGGCAGGTAAAAGCCACTCATTTGAGGTCCAGGACCAGCAGAGGAGCCACCACATCCTGGGTTGACGTTGCACTGAATTAAATGTGACAATGGATGCCCTCTTCTGCAGCACCAGCCCTAGATGCAGGTGACATAGCTGAGGGTTTTGACAATCCTGGGGCAGGATTTTTTTGTTAATCAGGGCCCATGGGGGTAACTGGGGCACGTGTACTTCTGGAAAGAGTGAGTTGTGCAGAGTACTCAGATGGACCTAGCAAGACAGGAGAAGAGGGTGAGTAGCTTTCTGCAGAGGTGGTCCATGTGTCCTGAGAGGGGCCACGGCATGAATCCAGATCAGCTGGGTGATGTTCAGAAAGGTTTTAATTCTACTGCCAATTTGAAGGGGAAGAAATGCCCTCCAGCCCTGGCTTGACTTTTGTTGTACAGAACACAAACTCTTTCTCCTGATTATTCTTCAGCCCTGGCAGAGCTGTTAATAGCCAGCAATTGGGCATCGCCCACTGGATTTCTCTTCTTGGCTTGCATGATTTTGGGAGAAGCTGGCAGGAGAGGAGTTTGCTATTGAGATGATAAAATTACTTTGGCAGTAAATCCCAAACTTTTGCTACTGTTCTGTAAAACTTTTTTTACTGTTCTGTAAAACCTGCTTCCTGAAAGCCATCTCCTGTCTCCTTTCCAAGGAGTCAGGATGCCCCACTAGGCTGTGCTGCAGCCACTCTTCCTGGGCACCTTATTTCCTGTTGCCAGAAGCCTGCTAGGGAAGCAGCCAGGTTGGTTCCCTGATGCTGAGTTGAAAAAGAATAGTAATCATTTCCTTGAGAGAGAGAGCACTGCCAAAACATCGCCTTGGCAGGGTAAAGCCAGGGCTGTTTTAGCTGGAGAAGAGCAGTTGCAGCAGATATAGCTGGAAGATAGTGGCAGGCCCTGCTTCAGGGCAGTCACATAGGACAGGCTGGTTCTCATCATGCCCTGAACCTCTGTGAGCAAAATATCCGTTGACAGTCAAACACAAAGCTGAGTCTCTAGGAGTGGAGAGCAGGCTGCAGTTAGGTCCTGTGAGGCTGCAACCCAGAAAATCTCACCCTAAGAAGGATGTGGGGACCTTAGATGTTGGTGAATAAATGTGAATGCCCCATGAGCAGCCAAAAAGTCAAGTGTGGGTTGTTTCTGTTTGGGAAGCGTAGTAGTAGAGGTGTCATGGAAGAGCCTCTCCCCCTTGCTCCTGGGTGTACATGTCCCAGGGGGATGATTGCTCATTGCCCATCATTGCTCTGCATCCTGTGAAACAGAGGACAGGTCAGGCTGTGTGCTCCTGATTGGGGTGGTTTTGTGCTCAGCAGTATGGCATGGGTGTCTGCAGGTAGCTCAAGGACACTGCCCACTGTGGGGGCTCCATGCCCCCACTGCCCACCCAGGGCCATGGAGCTGCCAGCTGGGTCTTGCCTGACTGTTTGCTGGGCAGGGTTCAGCAATGTCTGGTCTGGTAGCTGATTTCCATGTGCTGATTGTCTCTGTATAGAAGGCTTAACTTGGGGCAGTTTATTAGCCAAAGCCAGTACTTTACAAGCACTGACTCGGAGCCCAACCCTGTTCCTCTTGCCTAGAGTGCTGCTGGCACACCCACCGCAGGTGTGCCCCTGTTTGGGTGTCTTGATTCTCAGACCTTTGGGTGAGGAATTATCTGATGGGCAGTACCACTCTGCACAGCTGGTGTGTGGGTGGAGGCAAGTCCCCAGGATCCTGCCAGCGGCAAACAGCAACCATTGCCACTTCCAGAGCAAGGCTGCCCTGCACCCTCTGCCTCTGGTGATGTGGCACAGGGATGTGGTAGTGTATGACAATGAGGACGTGGAGGTAAAAGAACAAGGCTCATGTCCCTGGAGCAGTGTGTGTCTCCTCTGGACTTGCACCTCTGCTTGCAGGCCTTCCTTGGCAGGACATTGTGTACCAGGTATGGAGGTGGTCCTTGTGTGTATTCCCACATCTCCACTAATGTCTGGAAGAACCTCCATGATATATGAGCAGGGAGTCCTGCTGTTGAGTTGCCCTTCCAGTCAGTCCTGAGCTGCCTGAACTCTGCTTGCTTGTGCTTGCTGACCAGTGCATGCTTCAGATGGGCGATAGAGCCTTATCACCTGTTGTGCCATGGGCACAGACACACAGGTTCCTATTGTACATCTCTACAAGGAGGGAAAGCTCAACCTGTGCTTATCCTGCCCAGTGACACTGAAGGAATGCTGTTGCTTGCTCCCGACTTCTTCAATAGTCCTCTTTCCCTTGCAGATACTTCAGATGGTGGTTCAAGAAGACCCGCATAGAGAAGAAATCTGCCTTCATTGACCTCTTGTGTGCAGTTCCTCTGCAGCAGATCTATGGTCAGCCTCCACTTTGGGCACTGGGATGGGCAAGGATTCACATGGGTTGTCGGGGTGCTAAAGGAAGTGAGTCAAGGAGCTTTTTCTGTGTGGGCGGTGTGAGTGGCTCACCCCCACAGAGATGCATGGGCAGACTTCTTCAGCCAGGTGCCACCAGGGCGAGGAATGGGGGGCTGACTGTTGGTGTCTTTGCCAGGGTGTCCGCTGGGCGGAATCGGGGGAGGCACCATCACCCGTGGCTGGAGGGGAGAGTTCTGCCGCTGGCAGCTGAACCCCGGCCTTTACCACTATGAAACAGTCATCGCCAATCAGGTAGGGTCTTGGAGGGCAGTGAGTGTCACTGCAGCAGCCTGGGCGGTTGGCACATTTGCCACAGGGCTCATGTCCTCCCCTGTATGTGCTCCTCTCCTCCACAGTTCACGGTGTGCCTGCGCTGCAAGGGGCAGACAATTTACCAGCAGGTCTTGTCCGTGGAGAGACCCAGCAGCCTGCAGGGCTGGAACTGGGGCTACTGCGGCCGCTACGCCTTTTACCACGCCCTGTACCCCCGCGCCTGGCTGGTCTACGAGCTGCCAGGGCAGAGCGTGGTGCTCACTTGCCGGCAGGTCTCTCCTGTCATCCCCCATGACTACAAGGTAAGGCGATGACGGCATCGGCGAGGGCAGAGCTGCTTGTTAGCCGGGATTCCCAACATTTCCCCGTGTCTGCGCTCAGCAGCGGTGCCGGGCGGGGGAAGCCCCGCAGCCATGCGGGAGCTCAGGATTGCAGCAAGGGATGGCTCAGCGCTGCTGCGGTGCCCGTGTTGGCAGCCAGCCCCAGGCGAGGGTGGCAGCAGTGCTGCTGACACGTCTGACCTTCCTCTTACCCCAGCGCAGCACGTGAGCCTGTATCAACCTGCCGAGCAGATGAGCGATGAGACACACCGGCTGAGCCCTAAACGCTGCTTTCCGCCTCTCTGCTGCCCGGCGCGGTGTTTGCCAGCCCAGGGCTTCTCTTTTGAATTTTGTTCTGCTCCCTCCCAATTGCTCTGCTGCTGCTGCTGCCGCTCAGCTTGGCAGCAGGCTCCGAGACCCAGTTATTCTTGCTAGCGCTCTTGCTCCCGCCGCGTCCTGCGGGATGTCCCCAGCAGTGGGGGAAATGATGCCGGGGCAGCTGCCTGCGGAGCACCAGCCCTGTAGACAGCAGTCTGTGTCTCTGCCAGGACTCCAGCTTGCCGGTGGGAGTGTTCATCTGGGAGGTGGAGAACGGCAGGGATGAGGACGTGGAGGTGTCCATCATGTTCAGCCTGCAGAACGGCACGGGAGCGAAGGAGGACAGGAGTGGCGGGCACTGGAACGAGCCCTTCACTTTGCAGAAGGATGGCGAGCGGGTGGCTGGAGTCCTGCTGCACCACTGCCTGGCCGTGAACCCCTTCACCCTGGCCATCTCTGCCCGGGAGAAGGTAAAGGGCTGACCCTGCTGGGGGGGTTGTGCACTCTGCTGGATGTGGTGGGGCTGTGTGCAGGCAGCTAGTGAAGAATGGGGGTGCAGTGGGTTGGAATTGGCACCAGTTCTCAGCGCTTGCCTGATACCAAGAGCGGGGAAATTACTTCCCTGAGGGCACCCTCTTTGGGGATGGTGTCAGGAGACCAGTGGAGACAAGAAGTCTGGAGTTCGAGTTGCTGGGCAGCACCTGGGAAGTGAGTGTCATGTGGTGGTGGTGGTGGCGGTGTTGGGGAGCAGAGAGCATTAATCTTCTCCTCCAATGTAGCAGCCCCTGAAGATGCTCTTGCCTTCCCCAGGCTGGCACGACCGTCACCCATGTCACGGCATTCAATCCCACGGGATTGGGAAGAGAAGTGTGGCAGGACCTTCTGCAGGATGGCAGGCTGGATTCACCCACCGGTGAGTCCCTCCATCCTCCGTGGGATTGGTGGAGTGGGAGCAAAGGAAACGGGTGGTCATGCTGGTTGTGGACAGCCAAGGCAGGGCAGAGTTCTTCCCTGCAGCCTCCTTGGCTGGTAAAAACTTCTCCAGGATGCTGTGGCTTGTCCCCAAATTCAGGCTGTATCCAAGATTCCCATTGCTTGTCCTTGCTGTGATTCTTCCAAAGCTGTTCATTCCGTGTCTGGAATGTTGTTCCATGTTGTTGGGTACTGGTTACATGTGCCAGTATCTTGTTAGTCTTTGTTTGGTTGCATACTGAATTAAGATTTCTGCTAGGGAGCCAGCCTGCTACCCAGCCACCTTCCCTCAGTTCCTGTTTCCACATAAATGAGCTTTGTCCTGTCAGATTTGTTCCTGCCAACTTTTTTTCAGTGCTTGGGTTTTAGTGATGCCATCACGTGCTGGCCTCTTCCTACTGTAACAGGTATTCCTTTGATAATTCTACATCCATCCTCATGTCTCTGCTCACTCCCTTTGGAGCAGCCTTGAAGCAGAGTGGCATCTCCAGCCTTTGCTGCTCACCTCCTATTGACATTAAAGGTGACCATTTCCCTAATGTCAGTCAATTTTTAAACAAGGATAATTTTGACAAACCAGTGATGCTGGGTCTTTGCAAGTTTTCTTGAGGCTTAAATTGTGTAAATGAAGTGTTTACTATGTATTTTTTTCCAGAAAAATAAGCTTCCTGCCTAGATGCAATCAGAGATCTCTGGGCTATTGGGATGTGGTTTTCTTTCATGCATGCCAGACATTATTATAGTCAGGAACTGTGCTTATGTTGCTCTAATGAGTTTACCTTGTACACATGTCAGAACCAGCATATAATTATCCTGCCACCTCAGGGCTTTTCTTAAATACCAGCATGGCTCAAGCACCCTGCAAAAAGCTGGAAACAATGACTGTCCCTAGAAAGTCACAGTGTCTCTGAGTGCAGTGCAGATACAGAGTCATGGGATACTCTGTAGCTTCATACCTGGTGGCCTTTCCTGCCTGATTTGTTCCTGTTCTTGAATAACTGAATCCTTTTAACCACTCCTCCCACGGAAGGTATTTTTTTCTGTGGCAACATCATCCCTTAAATCCCTGGGCTGTACCTTCCAGGTTGTACAGGGGCTTTGGTATGGCCTCTCTTTTCTCCCTCAAGGTGTGGGTGAACTTCACTTACTCTCCCTTTGGTCTTCCTTGGTTGCTGAAGAATATCTTAATTTTTCCTGGCAGGTAAAAGCAGGCCAACAGAGAAGGGGGAGGTGATAGCAGCAGCAGTGTGTGCCACCTGCAGTGTGCCCGCCCATGGGCACAAGACACTGGAGCTGGCCCTGGCTTGGGACATGCCCTGTGTTCACTTTGGCTCCAAGGAGAAGCTTCACTTCAGGTAGGTTGGTTGTCTCCAATGGTGTTTGGCTCATGCCCCCAAAGACCCCTTTTGCCTCCTTCTGGACTTGTGTATCATGTGGAGACCTGGTGGCNGGAGCAAAGGAAATGGTTGGCCTTGCTGGTTGTGGACAGCCAAGGCAGGGCAGAGTTCTTCCCTGCAGCCTCCTTGGCTGGTAAAAACTTCTCCAGGATGCTGTGGCTTGTTCCCAAATGCAGGCTGTATCCAAGCTTCCTATTGCTTATTCATGCTGTGATTCTTCCAAAGCTGTTCATTCCATGTCCAGACTGTTCCTGACAATTAGTTATATCCTATCACACTATGAGTCATGGGAGAAGACANCAACCACTCCTTGTGGCTGTGGCTGTGCCAGCTCGGGGAGGGGCCCTGTGTCCAGCTCCTGCTCCCCAAGGCCCCTGCAGTAGCAGCTGAGTTGTGCTGTTTGCTGTAGCCCAGTGTTCCTCCAGTGTGGCCCGTGTGGGTCTTCTGGGTGGAGCCCACGGGGTGCTCACCAAACCCTCACTTGGCAGGCGGTACACCCGGTTTTTTGGCAGCGAAGGCAATGCCGCTCCTCCCCTGTCCCATTATGCCCTGACACACTACGAGGAGTGGGAGAGGAAGATTGAAGCCTGGCAGAATCCCATCCTGGAGAACAGGTAGGGCAGATGAGAGCACCTTCCCAGTGGTCTCCTGGGGTTGGCTGCTGCAGGAGCATTACCACCTCAGCCTCTGAGGCTGAGCTTCTGTCTTTCCACAGCCAGCTGCCTTCCTGGTACAAGTCAGCTCTCTTCAATGAGCTCTACTTCATGACGGATGGGGGAACCGTGTGGATGGAGGTGCCTCCTGATTGCTGTGCTGAGGACCTGCAGGGGCCAGCGGGGGCAGGAAATCTCCCACCTCCTCCCTGTGCTTCGGGAATATGGAAGGTTTGCTTATTTGGAAGGTAACTCACAAATTCTCCCAACTCAGCCCCTCCCATTACTGTAGCCATGTGGCTTTAACCTGCCCTAGGGATGTTTTCCACACTCCAGTGTGTAGGAAGCAATACTGTTCCCAGGAGAACCCCTTGCAGCCCTGAGGGATTTAGCATGAAGTGTTCCCCAGACCCCTGGGGCTCTATGTAGAGAATGAAACCCTCTTGGAATGGGAGCCCCTGAATAGGAGAGATCCCCCTGTCCTGGGCCAGGTGGAGGGAGGAGCTTATCCCCTTTGCCCTCCCCACGGCAGTCTCCTTCCCCTCACCATCTGCACTGTCCTGCCAGGCCAGGAGTACCGGATGTACAACACCTACGACATCCATTTCTACGCCTCCTTTGCTCTCATCATGCTGTGGCCCAAGCTGCAGATCAGCCTGCAGTATGACATTGGTGAGTGTCCCCAGAGGCCCTGCCCGTGTCCCTGCTCAGGGCTTCACCTTGGCAAGAGATGCAGAGTTTGTGACAGCAGCTGCTGCTGTAGGGATGTGTGCCATGGAGACAGCATCCCCCTCCAGCCGCTCTGCTGCACCCAGGGCTTGCAGCCCTGCAATGTTGCTGCCTCAGCCTGTCTGTGCCCAGCACTGGGAGTGCCTTCTTGCCATGCTGGGGGTGCAGAGCTGGCTGTGCCTGCCCTGGGGGAGCCCCACGTCTTCCCAGCTCTGTCCTTGCCCCTTTCAGAGCAGACACATGCAG
>VXBR01004755.1:1029-13762 GCA_013400215.1 Cisticola juncidis | reverse complement strand
TGCCCCGGGCGGGGCTCGGGGTGCGGGTCCGGCTGCCGGGGAAGGGCTCTGGGTCCTGCCTGTGCCCCCACCCTGCGCGGGGTCTCACACACTTTTGCTTTCCGCCCCGAAGGAACTTTCCCGGGTTGATTTTCCCTTCTTTTATTGGGATTTCTGCAGGCGCGGAGCGGGCAGGGCGGGGGAGCTGCCGCCGGAGCCATCCCCGTCCCTTGTCCCCATCCCTGTCCTGTCCTCATCCCTGTCCCTTTTCCCCATCCCTGTCCCTCTGGGGATGGTCCTGCCTGGCTGAGGAAGGAGGGGGACAGGACGCTGTGGCACTGCCCTGGGATCCTTTGGATCCGCATCACCCGGGATGATCCTCGGCCACCCCAGGGGACACCGGGGACAGCGGGGACAGCGGGGCTGGCGCGGGGCCCGCCCGGCACGGGGCGGGAGCGTTCCCTGCCGTTCCAAGGGCTCTGGAGCAGGGAAGGTTTTTGTTCTGGCTGAGCGCTGCCTCTGTCGGGCCGTGCCTCAGCCCCACGTGAGGCTCTTTCGAGGTTTGCAGCGCTCCCGGCCCCGCTCTGGCGCCGGGCCCGGCTCCAGGGCCCCGATCCGAGCTGGCTCAGCACTTCCCGGGATGTCAGGAATTTCCTGGTGCAGCTCCGGCCGCTGCCAGACCCCGCGCGGAGATGCCTTAAAGGCGCCGCGGCTTTTCCCGGCAGGAATCCCGCGGGAATCCCGCAGCCCACAGGCGGAGCGGGGTCACGGCCACTGAGCACCGCTGGGACAGCCCTCTCCAGGGCCGGGTCACTGTCCCGGGTCACTGTCCCTTGAGCTCTTCCCGCAGGGATGTTCCCAAGGAGTCTCTCCCAGCCTGTGCTGGAGTCTGGGATTTCACCCGGCCTGGCTGAACCTCCTCACGTTCTCACGGTGCCACCTCCCAGGGGTGTCCAGGTGTGCTCCCGTCCTTGCAGTGTCACCTGCGGGGACAATCCCCCTGCACACCCCTGCTGTCTGTGGGGCTGCAGCTCCAGAAGGTTCCAGAAGGTTCCAAAGGTTCCAGAGGGTCCCGTGGTTGCTGGGGTGCCCGGATGTCCCGTTGTGACACAGGAGCTGTGCTATGCCCCGATGCCAATGTGATCCCAAAGGGTTCCCATTCCCAGGGGAGCCCCTTCCTCGGGAGCAGCAGCTCCCGGACCCCTCTGGAGATGTCCCTGGAGAATCCCAACTCCCGGCCGGCCCAGGGGCTGCGGAGGCTCCGGTCCTGGGAAGGATGGGGGATGCTTGCCAGGGAGCAGGAAGAGTGGGAATCCTGCAGTCCCCAAGGGGGACACACCAGAGATCCACAGGGATCCCAGGGGCACGCAGAGAGATCCCAAGGGGTGAGCCAGGGACATGTCCATGGATACAGAGATCTGTCCCAATGGCTGGACCTGATCACCCGAGAGATGTCCCACATGGAAGAGCTCATCCACCAAGAGCTGTGCCGGGAGAACGCCAGGAGAGGCCAGGAACTGTGCCAGGGGCAAGGCAAGGGATACGAGGGTGTGTCCCAATGGGAGGAATTCACCAACCAAGAGTGGTGCCAAGGGGAATCCAACGGATCCCAGGAATGGTGCCAAGGGGAATCCAGAGAATACAAAGATGTGTTCCCGTGGGAAGGCTTCACCAGCCAAGGGATGTCCCATTGGGAATACCACACTGATCAAGGGAAAGCCGGAACATCCCAAATGCAGCGCCAACGGGAAATCCAAGGAGACCCAAAGCTGTGCCAGGGGCAAGTCAAGGAATACAAAAGTGTGTCCCAATGGGAACATCTAATCAACCAAGGGATGTCCCAGATGGAAAACGTCATCGACCAAGGGATGTCCCACATGGAAAATGTCATCGACCAAGGGATGTCCCACATGGAAAATGTCATTGACCAAGGGATGTCCCACATGGAAAACGTCATCGACCAAGAATGGTGCCAAGGAAAAGCCAAGAGACACCAAGAATGGTGCCAAGGGAAAGCCAATGGATACAAAACTCTGTCCCAATGGGAAGACTTGATCCACCACGAGATGTCCCAAATGGAAGAATTCATCAACCAGGAGACATCCCAAATGGCAGAAGTCACTGACCAAGATCCGTGCCAAGGGGACACCAAGGGACACCCAGAGCAGTGTCATGGGAATGTCAAGGGATTCAAAACTCTGTCCCAATGGGAAGACTTCATCAACCAAGAGATGTCCCAGTGGGAAAGGCTTCCGTGACCAGGAGCTGTGGCCAGGGCCAGCGAGCAGAGCAGGGGCACATCCCTGCCCACGCCATCGGTGCTGGGTCAGCCCTGCCTGTCCTGACTCCAGGGCCTTTCCCACATCCACAGCTGCTCTCAGGACCCGGCACTGATCCCACCTTGGAGAAGTTCAGCATTCCCAGGGAGTTATCCGAGTTTCCCTTTCCGACCCACCTGGCTGATGTCCATGGGGAGAAATGGTTCCTATGTGCTCCCCAAAAACGCAGCGGGTGCCCCAAGCCCTGGGCAAAGGAATTAAAGGAATTCCTGAATTCCTGTGGCTCTGCTGGCTGCTAATGAGCCACAGAAGGGGCGGAGTGCTCCCGAGGGGCCCCCAAATTTGGAATGTCACCACAGAACTGAGGGGGCCTGGGGCAGGTTGGGTGCAGGGCAGGGACTCGTGGAATCATGGAATTGTCTGGGTTGGGAAAAACCCTCTGAGATCATCGAATCCAGCTCTTCCAAGGCCACCAGTGTCCGTGTCCCCAAGTGCCACATCCATAGGGCTGGTAAATTCCACCAGGGATGGGGACTCCACCCCTGCCAGGGCTGCACAGCCCCTTCCAGGAAGGAATTTTTCCAGTATCCAATCTGGAACAGCACGAGGCCGTTCCCTCTCCTCCTGTCCCTGTTCCCTGTTCCCAGATCCCAGCTCCCACCTGGCTCCAGGAATTCAGGGAGTTGTGCAGAGCCAGGAGATCCCCCCTGATCCCTCTTTTCTCCAGGCTGAGCCCCTTCCCAGCTCCCTCAGCTGCTCCTGGGGCTCCAGACCCTTCCCATGACTCTCTCCATTGATCCCCTGCATCTCCAGCATCACCCAGAGTCTCCAAACCCCAAGGAATGACCCCAAATTCACGCCCCGGGGTAACTATACAGTGAGAACATTTATTTCTGGGGGACACCTGGAACAGTCTGTCCCACGCTGGATGATCGGAGACACAAATCCAACCCTCTCCTTGTTTGGGTTTAGTCTGTTCCCAGCTCCGATTTTTTACACCATGGATGCTCCTCCTGACCCCAAATGACAAAGGAACTCCAAACACACAGAACTAACTGGCCCCGAATGTCGTTCCTGGGAAGCTCCATCACCTGGAGCTCGGCTCCTCCCCGCCGTTATCCTGCTGCTGCTTGGCCATGAATTTCTGTGGAGAAGGGAGAAGAGATGGTGCTGCAGGGATTTTCCAGGATCATTCCCTAAAACCTGCACCAGAACAGCTGGGCCAGGCTCAGTCAGCTCTTCCCATGGCCAAGATGGGATTTATCCCATAAAACCCCAAAATTTGGCTCCCAGGATGACATTGACACAGGAAGCTCCTGAGGGGAATGTGGCCAAATCTCAACGATCAGGATTCCCCACAATCTGGGCACGGAATGAAAATATTCTGTATTCCCAGTATTCCCAACCCCTGTCAAACTCCCAGGGGATTCCCAGCCCCCCTGAATCCAAGGATTTGGGGGATTATTCCCGTTTTCCCGGCGGTACCTCCATGTTCTGCCGGTGCAGGGGGGTCCTGCAGTGGTTGATCATGGAGGGCTCGTCGGCGTAGAAGAGGGAGCAGATCTGGCAGTAGAATCCGGCCTTTGGGACCAGGATATCCAGAGCTGCGGATACACCACAGTCACCACACACAGCTCCAAGAAATATCCCAACCTCCCACTCCTTTTGCCAAATCTGGGGAATTCGTGATTCCTCAGGAGGAAATTAACAGTTCTTGAACATTCCAGAAATCAGGTTTTTCACCCAGGCTGGTCCCCGCCCCATTTCAGTCCACAGGTCATCTCCATTTCCAATAAATACATTTTCTGGGAATAAAGCAACCAATCCCATGGAAGTTGGAGCAGTTCCTGAAGGACTGACCCCATGGAAGTGTGACCCACATTCCTGGAGGATTGATCCCAGGGAAGAGTGATCCCACACTGGAGCAGTTCCTGAAGGAATGACCCCATGGAAATTGGAACAATACCTGAAGGACTGACCCCATGGAAATTGGAACAATTCCTGAAGGACTGACCCCATGGAAAAGTGACCCACACTGGAGCAGCTCCTGAAGGAACGACCCCATGGAAATTGGAACAATTCCTGAAGGACTGACCCCATGGAAGCTGGAGCAGTTCCTGAAGGAATGACCCCCTGGAATTCACTGCATCTCCACACCCCCATTTCACAGCCCTGGCAGCAATTCCCTCCTTTCCAGACACTAAATGTTGGGAATAAAACTCGCCTCAGGTTGGGAACCCTCAGGAGACACCACACTGCACCCAGCTAATAACCAATAATTCCACCTGGATTTGGGAATTTCAGGAGAAAATTTACATAAGAGGCTTCCAAGTTCGGAGGATTTGGAGGAGCCATGAAAAACCACGGATTCTGGGCCCTGGCTTTGATGTTCCCTGTGGCTGGGAGGCACAGGAGGAGTTTTCAAACGGGCAGGAAAGAATCCTCCAGGCAGGAAAACCCAGAGTGTTTTGTGGGATTCCTTTGGATTTACCTTTAGGAGTGCTCTGCGTCTTGGGGACACCTGGAAAAGTCGTTTTTTTCTGCTGAGACTTTGGTTCTGCATCTTCTGCTCCCAGCTGAGCTGCTGGAGAAATGGACATTGGGATGGAGTCATGGAACAGAATCACGGAATGACGCACTGGAATCATGGAATGGTTTGGGTCGGGAGGGACCTAAAGGACATGGACAGCGACACCTTCCACCAGCCCAGGCAGCTCCGAGCCCCTCCAACCTGGCCTTGATGTTCCTCACCTTTTGGCTTGGAAATTTCAGCCATTTCCTCCTCTGGATTTGTATCTCCTAGAATACCCATTTCTTCTGGTCCTGCAACAGCAACAATGTCTTCGTCATCTTCATCCCCAGGCGGGTTTTTCGCTGGGAAGGAGCCTTCCTCTTCCTCGTCGCCGACTTCGTCAACTGTAACAAAGTTTAGTTCCTCTTTGAGGTGATTGAAGTCGGCCAGGAAATCCTCCTCATCCTCGTTAACTTCATCCAGAGTCACCAGAGGATTGTCCTCGTTGTCCTCCTGGAGCTCATCCACGGTCAGCAGGCCGTTGGGATCGTCGGGCGCTTGGGAGGCCGCGCAATCCCCGGGATTGGCTTTTCCCTCCTCGGCGGCGCTCAGCTCCGCGGGCTCGTTGAGGGGCAGCTCCTCCACCTCCCCGATCTCATCCACCGTCACCAAGGGCTCGGCCTTCAGATCCCGCTCCTCAAATTCCGCCCGGGGCCCATTCCCGTGGGAGCCCGGCTCCTCATGCTCCGACAGCTCATCCAGCGTCAGCAGCGCCTGCGGATCCTTCACCGCTTCCGACAGCTCCTCCTCTTCCACCACCTCATCCACCACCACCAGGCCCTGGGGGTCGACGCCCGGCAGCGGCACCGGGGCGTCCTCCTCCTCCCCGATTTCATCCAAGGTGACAAAGGACAGCTCACCTTCGGCTCCGCCGCTCTTCCCTTTCCTCTTCTTGGACGCCGGCTCCGGGGGATTGGCTTTGGGAGCTTCTTTTCTCTTCCCCCTCGGGGGGTTTCGCCGCAGCGTCACCGGAGACTCGGCGTCCTCCAGCACCTCGTCCACCGTGACGAACTCGTCCAGGTTGAATGGGAAGAGCTCTTCATCCTGGGAATGGAATTTTTAACTGTCACCTCCAGGAGGAACAGCCACACGTTGGCTCCAGGAGGGGAAAAAAATAACCACAAATTTAATTTGAGGGTTAAAAAAAACCCCAGAATTGCTCAGGGCTTAAATCGCAGTGCTGTGCTGAGTAATTGATTTAATTTAACTTGGGTTTAGTTTGGGAAGCCAAAGCCCTTTGGAAAAACTGCAGCGGATCAACAGGGGATAAAATTCCATGAGTGAAATCCATGGATAAAATTCAGTGGTTGAAATTCAATGGAAAAAATTCAGTGTACAAAATTCAGCAGATAAAAATTAAGGGGTAAAATTCTGTGGGTAAAGGTCAATGGATAAAATTCAGTGGATAAAATTCAATGGATAAAAATTCAGCGGATGAAATTTACTGGACTAAAATTCAGTGGATAAAGGTCTATGGCTGAAATTCAATGGCTGAAATTCAATGGATAAAATTCAACAGATAAAATTCCTGCCAGTTCCAAGTTCTGGATCCAAAGGAATGGGTGCCCCACCCCAAACGATGCCTCTGGTTTCTTCCATCGATAATTCCAAGTTTTTGTTACTTTTTCTGCCAGAATATTCCATCCTACCCTGATATTTTCACGGATATACAGCACAAGCTGGGAAACTGAGATTTGGGGATGGATTTACAGGATCTTATCCCAGCCGGAGCTTCCTGCCGGTCCCAGGTCCATAAACCTGGAAAAAGGACTGAGAGATCTAAAGGGAAACCAATCCCAAAGTGATTCCAGCATCCCAGAGCCCATGGGATCCATGGACAGATGGAATAAGGGCAGGAATGGCGATCCCACTGTGAGGAGGGGGAAAATTCCTGAGAGCAGGAATGTCACAGAATCCTGCAATGGTTTGGGTTAAAAAGCCCTTAAATCCCATCCAATCCCACCTCCTGGAACACCAAAAATCCCTTTTTCCATACACTCCATCATTTTAATCCCACGTTTTCCATCCTCACCTCCTTCTGTTTTCCAGCGTTGCCAGCGCCGCTTTTCCGAGCTGCAGCACCACCCCCACCAGGAGCCTGCAAAATGGGACAAAAAATTCCATGAAATCCCAGGAAATCCCAATCCTCACCGAGCACAGCTTTGGATCAAGGAGCTGCTCTGAGATGTCCCCACGGCTCCAGGGATTTGCCACCAACAGGTGACACCTGGCTCAGGAGCCTCTTTTCCATCTGTGCCAGGGCTTGGAAAAGCCAATTCCAGCTTCCCAGAGGACACGGAGTTTATTCTCACTTGGGGCTGCTCCAAGGAATTCAGTTTGGATTCGCTTCTGAAACAACTTCCATAGGATTTTCCAACTGGTTCTACCCTCGTGTTGCAGCTAAAAGGAACTGGTTGCCCAGCAGCTCCTCTGGTGGCCCAGGGATTTATGGAAAAGGGAAAGGAATGATCCCAGAATCCCAGAGCAAAAGAGGCTGGCTCAGGGAACACAACATTCCTGCCCTGCTCACCTGATTCCCGCCGGGATCCTCCCTCATGCTGGATGTTCCGCTCTCTCCCTGCTGGCCCTGCTCTGAACTGGCCAAAGATTCCAGTTGGGATGAGCTCTTCCCGCCATCTCCCTGTGCATCCACTCCGGAATTTCCATTCCCTTTCCCCTGGCTGTTCCCAGCTCCCGGCTGAGCCGCGGCTTTGGGTGGCGTTTTCTTCTCCAGCCCCGCTTTGGGGGGGATTTTCTGCTCCCCAGCTTTTCCCAGGGAAGGCTCAGTGATCCTGAAGGGAATTTTCTGCTTCAGGATATCCGGGACAGACACCACTGCCTTCAAAAGGGTTTTCCCAATGCAAGATTCCTTCAGAGATGCAGTGGGATTTACTGGAACTGCTGCACGGATTTCGTCAGATTTTGCAGCTCCCATCCCTTTACTTCCCACGTGGATCTCACCAGCAGCATTCCCAGAGTTTTCCCCACCCTTGGCTGATGTTTTTCCAGGTGTTTTCTCCAGCTCTGTCCCAGCTTTGCCCAAAGTCTTCCCCAGATTTTCCCCACTGTTGAGCCCAGACTCCTCTGCCGTTCCCTCTCTCTCTGCTCCAGCCACATCCAATTTTTTCCCTGGAGCATCCACAGTTTTGGGGACAGCTTTCCTCTCCGTGGCTGTTTCATGGCTGCTTTTCCCAGCCTCGGGAAGAGGAGTTTTTTCCGGAGCAGCCGGGTCCGTGCCGTGCTGGGTGACACCCGGTGACACCGCGGCAGCCTCGTCCGAGCTCGGGGACATTCCAGGGATGGCTCCCGGCGTTTCTCCGGCTGCTGGGATTGCCTTGCTGGATGAATCCGTGGTGGCAGCAGAGGGCTCCTCATTCCCCTTTTGGATTTCCAGACCTGGCTCATCCCGAGATTCTTCATTCCCTGCTCCTGAAAGTGGCGCCGGCTTCTCCTCTGACCTCGCTCCGGGCAATTTGGTGCCAGAAGGATCCCCGGGAATTCCAGTTCCAGGATCCAACCCCTCCACATCCATCCCTGCAGGCTGTTCCCTCACTGCTCCTCCTTCCAGCTGTCCTGCTGGAATCTCCTCCGGGACATTTGGGGTGGGAATTTGGCCTTTCCTGGGCTCTCCCGATGGATTTCCAGCTGATTTTTGGACCGTTCCTGATCCCTCTGGGATTTTTTTCAAGCCGGAGCTAAAAGCATTTCAAGGAAACAGAAGAAATCAAACCCTGGAGGGAGAATTCCAGAATTCCCAGAAAGTTCTGGATGCTACCAGTGGGGGTTTTTCTGGAGCATCAGGAAATGGGAATTCTGTGACAAATTGAAGTAAATAATTCACATTTTGGAGACCTAAGCCTCGGAAAATTTCCATCCCACAGACGGAAAAATGGGAATATCCAACCAAAATGAAGCTCCTGGATAAGGGAATCAGCAGAGCTTTGCTCAGTCTGCAGTTCCCAATCCTTTGGATTTGGGATCAGTTTTTGGTTTGGGTTTAAAATCCCTGTTTTCCATGGAGAAGCCCCTGGGATAACACAGCCCGAGGTGCCACAAAATGGAGATTTCCAGGGAATTTCAGCAACTCTTCCCCAAAGGAAAGAATCCTGCAGGATGTGCCTGGAGCACCCATTCCAGCAGAATTCCAGCAGGGAATTTCTGCTCCAAACCCTGGAAAAATCAGGATTGTCCAGGAGAGCGGGATCTGGCATCCCCCAAAGGGATTTTCCCATAAATTCAATATTTCTGGCTATGCTCAGTTTGTTTTCTCTTCCACTGGGATTCATGGAAAACTCCCCCCTGGACTCATGGAAAACAGTCTAGGAAAGGCAGAGCTCAGGGATGAAGTTTAATTAATTAAAGTTTCAGATAAATAATTAATAATTAAAAGAATAATTCTGGTGTTTTCAAATGGAAAAAAAAATTCTGTGGAAAATGTGTGGAGCAGGGAAAAATATCAATTTTCCAACTTTTCAGGAGCTGGGATTCATGGAAAAATAATTTTGTAACTTTAGTTTTAAGTTTAATTTTTAATTCCACCTGTTTGGAATCAAGAAGTGGCTGTGAGCAAGAAATTCCCATTAATTTGGGAATTAACAGTCCCAAAATTTAGCAGTTTCATGGAATGACAAGGAAAGAAATGGGATCTGGGAATACAGAGCTTTTTCGTAACGGAATTCCTTAAACTTCAGGATCGTCCTTACAGAATTTTGGGATTTTTAACAACAAAACTCATCCAGAAATCTGATTTGGAATCATAAAAAAACTGGGATCAAAGCCATATTTAACAAAAATTCCTAAAAATTTCTGAGAATTCAGCAGTTGGGAAGCAGAATTCCAGAGGCAGGGATGGAAGGAAGAGCTGCAGGATGCAATAAAAGCAACAGGAGGAGCCAGGACGTGAGCAGGGAGAAAAACAGGGAAAAAAATCCACAGCAATTGGGATTTCATGCCCCTTTTCCATGATTTTTAAACAAATCCTAACTATTTTGGCTCTGGAGCACATGGATTAGGAAGGAGGAGCAGCAGGACAAAGCTGGAGGGAGGCTCAGAATTCCCTAATCGTGGATAAACATTCCAAGAGGAAAAAGAAATGGATAAAATTCCTAAAAATTTCCCCCAAATCCTCACAGCCCATACCTTCCTCTGCTCCCATCCTCTCTCTTCACTTCCCTTTTCCCGGTTTCAGCCTGGAAAACAAAACCCAAGGTCAGGATTTCCCAATTCCAGAGGGACTGGAGTGGGATTCCTGCACCCCTCCTTCCCAAAGGAGGCACCAGGAAGATGGAACTCCAGGGAATTGTTCCCAATCCCATTCCCAGGATAAAAATTCCAATATGTTCATCCCTCCCTCACAAATCCCAAACCCTGAGGGAGAAAATCCCAAACCCTCAGGGGAAAATCCCAAAACCTGAGGAAAAAATCCCAATCCAGAGGGAAAAAATCCCAATCCTGAGGGGAAAATCCCAATCCTGAGGGGAAAAAACCCAAACCCTGAGGCAAAAATCTTGACCCTGAGAGGAAAACTCCAACCCTTAGGGGAAAAATCCGAAATCCTGAGGGAAGAATCCCAATCCTGAGGGAAAAATCCCAACCTTGAAGGAAAATCTGGACCCTGAGCGGAAAATCTCAAACCCTGAGGGAGAAATTACCAACTCTGAGGAAAAAATCCAATCTTGAGGGAAAAATTCCAACCCTGAGGGAAAAAAAAAAATCCCAACCCTGAGGTGAAATCCCAATCCTGAGGGAAAATCCCAATCCTGAGGGAAAAATCCCAGCCTTGAGGAGAAAATCCCAATCCTGGGAGGAAAAATTTCAATCCTGCCTGAAAAATCCTGACCCCAAGGGGAAAAATCCCAATCCTGAGGGGAAATCCTGACCCCAAGGGGAAAAATCCCAATCCTGAGGGAACAATCCCAGCCTTGAGGAGAAAATCCCAATCCTGAGGGAACAATCCCAGCCTTGAGGAGAAAATCCCAATCCTGAGGGGAAATCCTGACCCCAAGGGGAAAATCCCAAATCTGAGCCAAAAATCCCAAATCTGAGGAAAAATCCAGATCCTGAGGGAAAAATCCCAATCCTGAGGAAAAATCCTGACCCTGAGGTGAAAATCCCAAATCTGAGGGAAATTCCTGATCCTGAGGGAAAAATTCCAACCCTAAAGAAAAATTAAAACCTTGAGGGGAAAAATCCCAACCCTGAGGGAAAAATCCTGAGAGAAAAATCACAATCCTGAGGGAAAAATCCAGACATTGAGGGAAAAATCTCAATCACGAGGGAAAAATCCTGACCCTGAAGGGAAAATCCCAAATCTGAGGGAAATTCCAGATCCTGAGGGAAAAATTCTTACCCTGAGGGGAAAATCCTGACCCCGAGGGAAAAATTCCAACCCTAATGGAAAATTAAAACCTTGAGGGGAAAATTCCCAGTCCTGAGGGGAAAATCCAGACATTGAGGGAAAAATCTCAATCATGAGGGAAAAATCCTGACCCTGAAGGGAAAATCCCAATCCTGAGGGAAAATCCTGACTCCAAGGGGAAAAATTCCAACCCTAATGGAAAATTAAAACCTTGAGGGGAAAATTCCCAGTCCTGAGGGGAAATCCAGACCCTGAGCGAAAATTAAAACCTTGAGGGGAAAAATCCCAGTCCTGAGGGGAAAATCCCAACCCAGAGGAAAATCCCATCCTGCACCTTTTTGCAGGAGTTTTCTCCCATCCCAAAAAAGCAGGATGGAGGAAAAAGGAAAAAGGTGAATTTTTACCTCGGGGCTGTCTCCGTGGGAGGACAAGGAGCAGGTGAGGATGTGCTCCCCCATGGAATAGGGATACTGCTGCAGGAAGCTGTGCATGGAGCGAGCGGATTTGGGGCTGTCCAGCTGCAGGATGGCCTGAGGGGAAGAAAAAAATAAAAATTCCTGCTAATTCTTGGAGTTCTGAATAAAATTATAACGATTCCTAAACCTGCTGCAGTCCCTCGCTTGTTTCCCACCACTTTCTGGGTGTAAAATGGTTAAAATCAACTTCAAATGTCCCAGTTTTGGTCCAAAAGGTGGAAATAATTCGGGTTTTCCTGTGTTTTTGGGGATTTAAAAGAGATTTTTTGTGGTATTTAGAAGTATTTTCCTATTTTGGGGGGGGGTTCCTTGTTTTTTTGGGTTTTGAAAAAGTGTTTCCTTGGATTTTTGGAATTTAAAAAAGATTTTCAACTAATTCTGGAACTTAAACGCCAATTTCCTTGGTTTTTTTTAATTTAAACGGCATTTACCTTTTATTTTGGGATGCAAGAACCATTTTCCTTGTTTTTAGGGGGGATTTTCCCTTTTTTTTTTAAATTTAAAAAGCATTTCCTTGTTTTCTTGCGATTTAAAAAATATCCTTGGAGTTTTAAGATTTAACAAAGATTTTCAATGGATTTTGGGATTTAAAGGACATTTACCTTGTTTTTTTTGGGATTTAAAGATAACACGGGGGAGTTGTCAAAATTTGGGGGTATTCTCTGGGGAATAGTTCCCAGACTTTTGGGGGATTTTTGCCAGATTTATTGGGAATTTTTTGGCAATTTTTTGGATGTTTTGGGGTTTTTTTTTTCTGAATTTTGGGGAAGATTTTTGGAGTTCTTGGCAGTGTCTTGGGGGATTTTCGGGAGGTTTTGCCAAGATTTTGGGGGATTTTTTGGGAAATTTTCAGGGTTTTTTTTTGTAATTTTTTCAGGATTTTATGTGGATATTTTGGGGAGATTTTTAGGGGTTTTTTAATACCCCCAAAATTCTCCAAAATTCCCCCAGATCCCGGCGTTACCATGCGGCGGTTGCTGAGCACGGTGTAGTGCCACACCTTGCAAAAGCACAGCCCTGCACACACCACCTCCAGCTCCTGGAACCCCCCAAATTCCCAAATAAAACT
>VXBR01004753.1:48978-78204 GCA_013400215.1 Cisticola juncidis | reverse complement strand
GTGCACGTGGAGGAAGAGCTCCCTTGTATTCCCGGCGTGTCCGTGAAAGCCGTGGGTTGGGGCGTTGGTGCGCTGGGCTGTGTTGGAGGGGGCTGTGTCGTTTGGGGCGTCTCGCTGTAAATGGGGTAACGGGAGGAGGACAGAAACCGGTGTCATGCGGGGATCTCGTGGAAATGGGGGCTTTCGCTTCGATCCACCAGCCTAGTGTCATTACTCGGGGTGGGGGTTTCTCTAGCACCCTTGGAAGGGGCCCCCGCCCCTGCCGGGGGTCTCCCTCGGGGTGCCCTTGCCGCCCGTGGCCGGCCGTGCCTGGCCAGGAGGAGCCGGTGTCACCCCGCGGGTGGGGACGGCCCGCGGGGACGGCCCGGCTGTTGTGACTCATTTCGGGACTCTGTTTGTTTTCCTCCGCGTGGCCCCACGGAGCTGCCGCTCGGGGCCAGGTGTGGGGCCCTGCCCGCCCCAGGGGACCACCGTGCCGTGGCGGGGTCCCCGGGAAATCCCGGGGGCTCTCCAGTCCCCTCCCGGAGTTTTGGCAGGGCGGCAGTGACTCAGCCTCGGTCACTGCAACAGGAGCGGGTCCCTGAAGGGACCCAAAGGTCACAAGTCGCCTGTTGCTCCCTCAGCTGGGTCTCTGCAGCCCCAGGGAAGGCTCTGCTTTGGCAACAGGATGTGGTTTGGGATGTGACAAGCTCAGCAGCGTCACCTCTCCAGCATCAGGGGCTGGACATGTGCCAGCCCCGAGCTGTCCCGAGCTGTCCCCGTACTGTCTCTTGCAGCAGCCAGTGCTGGTTGTTTTGCCCCCAAAGAGCATCTTCCATCAGGTGCTTCTGTGGCCTCCCAGTGTCACCCAGTCAGTGCCCAGCCTGGCCTCGGGCCACGCTCCCTCCTGCACCCAGAGGATGTTGAGCTGCTTTGGAGGTGTGAGCCTTGAGGGAGGAAAAGGCTCTGCTGATTCAAATCACTAACGAAAGCAGGAGAAAAGAGCTTTCAGCCCTTTGTTTTCATGTTTGTGACAACCTGGCTGCTGTCACCCAGTGCCGTTAGCTTTGCCCAGGGCTGCTCCCGGGGCAGCGAAACTGCTCCTGCAGCTGCAGGCTGGTGCTGCTCCTGCTGCTTGCCCTGATGCTGAACAGCTGCAGTTTATTTTGTTTCCCCATTTAGGTCAATTTTCTAAATCTCGGTCCACTGCAAACTCCAGTGATTATGCAGGACGTCAAGGCTTTGATTTTCCTGGCTGTCAGAAAAGTCTGTTGGTTTGGTGTTTGGGTTTTTTCTCTTGCTCAAAGCACAAACTCGGATGGAGTTGTGAAGTGTTTCCGAAACCTGGTTGCAAAGTGGTTTGGAGCTCTGGGTGTTGCTCAGATTAGAGCTCAAATACAGAGAGGTGAGAAGCCGAGGAGGCAGAGCCGGCTGCGGTGGCTGCAGTGGTTCCATCGCTCGGTCGCGGTGTCTGGTGAGGCCGCAGGGCTCAGGTGATGCCGGGGGTGCTCCGCAGGCTTCTGGAGGGAGCAGCGGGGCAGAGCCAGGTGTGCTGCAGCGGGACCTGGGATGTGAGCAGGGGCAGCTGCGGCCTGGTGATGTGACCCTGCTGAACTGAGGTGGGGAGAGCTCAGGGCTCTGCCGTCCCTGGCTCTGTGGGGCCACCCCTGTCCTGCTCCTGGCGGTTCTGCCAGAGGAAGGGACATGAGATGTGTTGGAGGTGCTTCTGCGGAGGGAGAAAGTGGAGTGTGGGTGTGCATGGTTGGGTGGGGGCCAGCCCCACTTCTCTGGGCTGTAGGGAGGCGCTGCTGGCTTTTTCCTCCTTCCCAGGGAGATCAGGGCATCCAGCTGGGACAGAAACCAAAACCGGCCCCATCTGCCTTTTTGCTGAAGGTGAAATGAAGATGTGGGTTTTGCACTGAGAAAGAAGAACTGAGAGCAGTGGGAAGTGTTGTTGGAGAGGAGCAGTGGCTGCTCCTGCAGGATGAGCCACTCTGGCAGGGTGGGCTGCCTGTGCTGCAGCAGCCCCAGGGCTGAGGGATGCCAAAATCAGAGCTCTGGCTCTGCTGGGGGCCAGGGACACCCCAGCATGGCATGGGGATCTTGCCATGCTGCAGCTCACCCTGGAGTAGTTTCAGCTTCTCTTTTTTGGGTGCCCGCTGAGCACAGCAGCTGCCCCATTTTGCTTTATTATTCTGCAAGTGGAAAATTGTGCCTGAGGGTGCCAGGGGAAAGTGCTCAGGTGAGTGCCCCAGATGCTTTTAAGCAATGGGAGGCTCCTTTTGTGTCTGAACTCTGCTCCCAGCAGCGCTTTGAACTTCCAGGTGAGAGGATGGGAGGGAGGGTGAGGTTTTCATGGAAGCTTTGCCCCCCAGTCCCCTGGGCATTGCACTGCTGCCTGGCAGGTCTGGTGTCACTGCAGCTCTGTGCTGGGCTGGAAATGTCACTGCTTGGAGGAAAATGGGAGCTGTGGATGCAGTCCAGGCTCTGCAGCTGCAGCTCTTTCCCTCCTCTCTCCTTTGCTCCTGCTTCCCTCAGAGGCTCAGGATTCCCCATCCTTGTCCTATCTCTCATGTCCGGTGTGGGGACAGGGTCCCACCCATCCAAAGCCATCACCGGGGCCTCCAGGTTACCTCTGCAACCCACCCAGGGCTGCGTGCACCTGGTGTTGGCTCCGGGTTGTTTGGTGACAGGGGTGTGATCCAGGGGTCTTCCCGAGGATCCGGAGAGCATCTCTGTGTGTCGCAGCCCGGAGGGGCGGATGGGACCTGTCACCAGTGCTCCCTGTCACCAGTGCTGGCACCGAGCCCCGCCGCGGCCTCCTGGGTGGGAGCCCGGGGAGCGGCTGCAGCTCCCGAGCGCCTTTCCCAGCACGGAGACCAAACCCCGCCGTTCCCGTCCTTCTGATCCGTCTTTGGCCGCCAATTAGCACGACGTGAGAACTTGTCTCCCTGCTGACGCGCCCGTGTGACTCCTCAGATGCTTTAATTGCGGTGTTTTCGGCGGCCGGGTGCAATGAAATGGTAATTGTTGTGATTGTGTGCCGGGCGGGAACTGAGAGATGCAGCTCTTTGGCGAAGCCTAATTAGGAAATAGGGACACTGTTGGGAATGGCTCTGCGATGTGATTTTCCTAATGAAAGCCGCTGAATAGGCAGCCTTGTAATGAAGAACAGCCTCGCAAGGGCACTGCCAATTGCTCTTCTCTAGTGTTAATTTTGTATTTCCTCCCCATTGTTTCTAATACCCTCTTGGAAAAGCTTGAAGATAAAATGCTTTATTTCCTTGCGCCTCGTATCCTGTTTGGCAAGCGGCGATTGGAGCATGTGCATCTGGAATACATGAGAGGCCAGGCAGGAGCTCCTTCAGACTTGTTCATCTCTGATTTCAAGCTCTGCCACTGGGGGGAAAAAAAATCAACTTCAGCTTGCGGCGGAGGGTAGCGGGAGTGCTCTGCGGGGAAGGCAGATGTGCCGCTGGCTCTGTGAGCCGGAGCACAGTGATGCTCCGGGAGCGTGGCGGGAGGGTTGGAGCCCGAGGCTGGGCTGGTTTCACCTCAGCTGTGTTGAACCTGCAGCGGCTGGGAGCTCACCCAGGTTCAGTCTCCGGCTTGGTAAAGCCGAGCCTGGAGGCCGGAGCTGCCGGGGCAGCTGTGGCTCAGCGCTGCCACCTGCGCTGCTCCTTCCCGGAACGCTCGGGGTGCCCGGGCAGGCTCCGCGCTGCCCCACCTGCGCCGCAGGGAAAAGGAGCGCGGGTGTTTGCAGCCGGCAGGTGTGAGCAGCAGCGGGGCTGAGTTAAACGGGGATAGGAAAGCGCTCTCTGGCTGCGCGGGGCGGTGCCGTGGCGCTGTGACAATTATCAGTGACAATTATCAATGACTCTGGGTGCCGCAGGGGCTCTGTATTTTTAACAGAGATGGGGCCGGCTTGGTTCCCGCTCAAATGCCCCGTCTCATTGCTCCAAACCCCCGCAGTGCTGTGGAGCGTGGGTGCTCCCAGAACGCAGCTGGTGCCTATTTTGAGGTGTGTTGAAGCAGAAGTGGGCAGAGCTGGCATGAGCAGCCCATGTGGTGGGGCCGGAGGACGCGGGCACCGTCCCGGTCACGCCGCCGGCGGGTGCCCGGCGCTGCCGCGTCTGAGCAGGAAGGGCTCAGCTTCACCCCGACCTTGTGACTGCCCCGAGCAGCTGCCGGGGGAGGGAATTTGCCATGATCGCATCCGGCCTTGGAGGGTTTGTGTGGCCGCTCCGGGGCTGTGTGGATGGGGCACGGCTGCTGCGGGCACGCTTTGGGAAGGGCGCCGTTGCCCTGAGCATGCAGAAGTGTTTTTCATCCCTTCCACAAAGGCCCATTCTTTGTTGTCTCAAATTAGGACGAAACGCTTCCCCTTTCAGCTGCTTCCCCCATCGCTGTGTCTATTTAAACCTTCAGCCCAGAGGCTTCTCGGCAAACAAGCTCCCATCCTTTCAGGTGGCATTTCCCTTTTCTCATTGTTTCTGGCAGTCTGTACATGTGAAACTCCGCCAGTGTTTCTTCATTCTCGCTGTCTTTGTGTTGATAAAGCCCACAATGGGTCCACACGAGTGTGCAGCTGCCTGGGGGAGTCACAGCATCTCTCAGGTGCGGAGGCTTTGCAGCAGGAATGAGGGAATTCCAGCCTGGGAGAGATCCCTGCTGCTCCCATCCAGCTGTGGGGATCCTGCCCGAGGCCTCCCTGGATCAATTAGCAATCAAAGCCACCAAGGTTAATGTTCCCTGAGGGCTGCTCATTAACTGGGAATTGTTCCCGGGCTGATCTGGTCTCGATGGGTGCTGCTCCCTTAGGGAATTCCAGGGTGTGGAGGAATGGTTGCAAACCCACTTTCATGACCCAGAGCCTGGAAACTCCATGGCCCTGAGCTGCCAGATCCCGGTGCTGGGTTTAGAAGAGGTGGAGGATACTGAGAGTTAAATGAGGTCCCACCTGCCCCAGGTGGGCTCCAACCCTCATCAGCATGAGGGTGATGATTTAGGATGAAGGGAAGAGCCTTTGGGAATTGGCTGTTCACAGTCAGTGTCAGCCCAGCTCCCAGGAGCAGGGCTAGGGTGGAGCACTGCCCCTTTTGGAAGAAAAGCCCCTGTGCCAGGATGCTCCAGCCTATCCTGGGAGGACCTGGGAGCTGGAAGTTCATGTGCTGGACTGCCTGCTCCTGTGGTGGGTGCCTGGGGGTTGGGAAGCTTGCTCTGAGGTCACGGCTGTGCCTCCTGGCTGGAGGCTTTTCAGAGCTGGGTTGCACTTGGTGTCAACTTGTGGCTGTGGTGTCACCTTCAGATCCAGTCTCTGAGCTGGGGAGAGGGGATGGAGAGCCATGGACGGGTTCTTCATGTGCAGAAGGGGGCACCCCTTGCCTTGTGTTCTCCTGGCTCCAGAGCTGGATTTTTGGGCTGCCAGGGATGCAGTTCTGGCTATACAAGGCTAAAGGATGGTCCAGCTCAGGGCACAAACAGCCCAGGGGCTTGGGCCTTGCTGACTGCCCCAACCTTCCCAGTGCCAGCACCTTCCCTCCGTGCTGCCTGGCCCCCTTCACCTCTGCAGGTCTGGCACATCTGGGACACGGGAATGGCCTCCAGCACTGAGCCTGCTGCTTCCCAGAGCTGAACATGGGGTTTGGAAAGGTTTCAGGCTCTGAGGCTCTTCTCCCTCACAAGGAAGTGTGGATGCTGCTGTGGCAGCTTGAGGGTGCTCAGGGGGTGAAGCCTGCTGGGCCTGGCCACTGCTGGATGGGTGCCCCCCTCTCTCTGAGCTCTCCCCCCATTTGGGGACTTCCTTTCTTCCCTTTGCTGTGGTAGGGACACTGTGGCTGTACCACCCGAAGTGGGGCTCACACCCTCCTGTCAGACTGGTGAATTCCAGCCCTGCTTGCCCTTGGCCTGAGGGCAGTGGGGACCACTGAAAACGTCCCTGCCATCATCTGTCCTTTGTGGTGCTGCAGCCAGCGGTGCTGGGTGTAAACCAAGGGTTTGGGCAACCAAGCCAGGGACTGAAAAGGCTCCTGGGTTCCCAGCAGGGCCTCCACAATGGCAGGAAGCAACTTCTAAAGCTTCCTTTGGATACACAGGGCCTTGGGGGAAAGATTTACTTGCTTGTTTATGCTGGAAGTTAATCTGTTTAGTGGGTCTGGCATTAGAGCTCACAAAAAGCCCTCAGAAATGGTCACGCTGTTTGTTTGTAGGGCTTTGTCTCTCACTTACTTTGTCTCACAGCTGGAGGAGTTAAGCAGAGACAGAGCCAATTGAAATCTCACGTGTAAACTTGTTTTTCCAAACAGCCAGAAGGAATTAGGACCAGCTCTCCCCTCCTGTATGATGGAGCTGCAAGGGGAAGGCAGCGGGGCAGGGATTGGGGTCCCCTCGGGGAGGGACCCTTGTGCCACCTTGCTGGGATGGTCCCTGACCCCGTTCAGGCTGGGAAATGTTTTTTCAATAGAAAAAACCCAGCGGCCCTGCCTGTGAGCCAGGGGAGCAGAGTAAGGAGCCACAGGACATTTGTGGGAGGCAAGAAGAGTTGGGAAGGGTTTGGAGAGGCCCAGGAATGCGCTGGGTCAGTGGAACACAGCGGGTGGTGAGCAGCTTTCCTGGTATCACCGTCCTGGTGTTTCCCTTGTGTTTGATGCTGCCCTGAGTGTGACAGTGCCACCCACATGTGACCTTGCACAGTGGAGAGGGGTTTCCCCAGGGACCATGGCTGGAGAAGGGCCTTGTATGGGGCAGCTGCTGTGGGACACGGGGCTGTGCCCCAAGCGGGAGGTGCTGGGCGCCCTCCTGATCCAAACGCTTCCTTGGAGCATCTTCAGCTGCCAGGAGTTCTTGGGAGCAGCTCAGCACCTGCTCCATGTGGGCATGGACCCCACAGGAGTGTCCCCCAGGCTTTTGGGAGGGGCTCTGCTGGGCATGGAAACAGCTGGGGTTTCACCACCTCCACCCCGGGTGAGTGGCCACAGACCCCCATCCCAGCAGGGATGTCCCCTTGTGTCCTGGCCCTGGGCAGTGTTGGGAGGAATCCCTGGCCACTGCTGTGTCCTTCAGTTCCTTCTCAGCAGGAACAGCTTGGACTGCTGCTGTACTTTGGGAAACACCTTTTTCTCCTCTCTAAATTATGCACTTGCTGAATTTTTTATTTCCTCCCCTCCCCACCCCGTCTCTCCTGTGACATGCAGGAACTCCTGTGCTGAACTTCCACCTTCCCTGGAGAGCAGCCCTGGGGTTTCCATCACACCCTGCTGGGGACACCCATCTCCTGTCAGGCTGTGACCACACCACACTATCCCCAGCCTAAATCCTCTTGGGATTTCACCTGGGGCCAGGAACTGCCCGTGGTGTTGGGTGGAACTTCAACCTTCACTGTGGTGACAATGACTGGTAGAGGCTAAAATTAACTCTTGCATCATGTGGCCAGGGGTTTTCAGAATTGCTGCCAGGAACAAGAACATTTCCTCTCTGAAAACACAGCTATAAAACTGGGCTGCTCTTACTCACATCAGATCTGTGTCATTTCTGTTGGCCTTGGGGTTTTTGTGGAGGAAAGCAGAGGCTGCTCTTACCCTGGCTGAGTTTTGACAAACTCACCGAGCCCAGTGAGTGGGCAGGGGTGGGGTGGGGCTGGTGATGTCCTGGATGGCCTCTCCACCCCCATCCCAGGCTGGGTGTGGGGGATTCCAGGCAGAGTTGGAGATGTTGCTGGTTGCAGAGTTGCTGTTGCTGATGAGAGCAAAAGGAGAGGAGATGGGTTTGTCTCTGTGCTCCTGGGCAGAAAGCAAAGCCCAGGTTGCTGAAACCTGCCAGTCTTGGCCTGGTGGGTCTGAGGGAGAGCACAGTGCTGCTGGAGGGGAGAGAAAAAGAAGCACAGGGTCCCCACCCACCCATTTGCTATTTTCAGAAAGTCACTGTGAGTGTCAGGGTGTTCTTCACCCAGGGAATTCCTAGAGCTCTGTGACTGCTGCTCTGCCTGAGGCAGTGGAGTGCAGGCTGGAAGGGCTCCTGGGGGTCCCTCCCTGGCCTGGGGACAACGACTATGGTCCACCTGTCCCTCTCAGTCTGCTGCTGCTTGTTCTGCCTTCGAGGACATGGACAAAGATCTGTCTCTTCACAACAGCCTTTCTATGGGAAGGTACTCCCATTTCCCACCTCCTGCAGACCAGGGCCCATTTTCTGCCCACCCTTCAATTTGAACCTTGTCCTTCAGCATCTCGAGGAACAGGACTTCTGGAGTTTCCTTCAAAAACCATTCAAAAAGGCGATAACAGCACCAGAGCTGGCTGTGGATGGCCAGGTGCACTGTGCTCCTGTTCATTCATAGTGTGGTTTGACAACTCAGCTGAATCCTTGTCAAGATCAATATTTTGTAGGCCAGCAATGGCAGTTTCCTTCTTTAACTGGTGGTGAGGGTGCACTTTAATCCCCCAGTGGATTCTCCCTCTCTGAGCAGCTGCTCTTTGGGGAGTTTTTGGAGGGGAACTGGGTTTTCCTGCTGAATCCACTCCTGTGGTGGGGCTGCCCTGCTCAGCAGGGATGGAACCTGAGCGATGCCTTCTCTGGGAACGCTGCTCTCACTGCAGCTCCTGGTGGCCCCTGGTGCAGGGGGAGCTGTGGGCAGCCCTGCCCAGCCTCACCTGTCTGACCCTTCCTTGCCAGGAAGTTGTGCCCAGTGGGAGAGGAGAGACTGGGTGGGTGGGGCCAGGGTAGGAACTACCTCAGGAAGGATCTAAATAGCTCAGGAAGGTGAATCTGCCCACCTGTGTGACCAAACAACTTCAAACTCTCTCTGATCTTCCCAAGCCATTCACACAGGCAGCTCCACCCCTCAGATTCAAGTTATTGTCTGTTGAGGAGAACTGATGTTCACTGAGACCAAATGCAGCCAAATTGTCTTTGTGGTTTATCCCAGAAGAGCAAATGTCCACCATGCCTTCTATTTTCACTGCCCCTCCTGCCCCCAAACCATCAGGGCTGGATGAGGGCCTTCTGTTTCCTTCTCCACCTGCCTGTGAAGCCCCCAGTGAGTTTTGCTGTCCCTAAGGACTTGGTCCATCTGAGAAAGTCAACTTCCCCCGTTTTTCAGGAGGGATGGAAGCCCCTGGAGGTGGCAGATCTTGTGTGTTGTTCCTTCAGTAACTCCCAAGGAACTGTGAATTCTGATGTGTTCTGACCTTGTGACTGTTGGGATGCTCTCCCTGGTAATTAATGCCCTGTAATTGCTGTGCTCATGTATATTCCCTCTGAAAATACCTCCAGGTGCCTCTCTGGTGATGAGGTGCAGAAGGAACTTGTAAACAGTGAATGTGTTGAGGGCTGAGCTACTTTCAGGTGTGCTGGAGAAAGCTTCTGGTAATGGAGCTTAACCCCCTTGGGGAAGGGAAGCAGGAGAGCTTTCCCTTTAACTGGGGATGAAATTTCCATTGTGGCAGCAGAAATCCAGGCTGTGATGGCTGCAAGGAAAGGAGTGATGATTGAGTCTCATCCAAATTGGAAAACAGAGCCCTCACTCTGAGCAAATGGAGCCAGCTCTGGTGATGGATGGTGGGAAGAGCCTTTCCTTCAATTTTTGGCAGCAGCTGGTCAGGATGGAGTTGTTCTTTCAGCACCCAGGTGGGAAGATCCAGCTGGATGAACACACAGGGAGGAGCGGCTCTCTTGGCTCTGCTCCTCCCCAGCACCAGACAGTGCTGCCTGAAGGGAGCTGACCCCTCAAACAAGGAGGGAAGGCCCCAGCATTGCCTAAGCCCAGCTTACCCACGTGTGCCATCACTTAGGCGAGCTCAGAGTCCTTGCTTGGGCCTGGAGCAGATTCCTGTGTCTCCTTGCCCAGCCCTCCATGGGCACATGCCCCGCTGGAGTATCTGGCAGCCTGGTGAGTGCCAGGGCCAGCCTGGTTATTTCTGACCAGATCATTTGTGTGTGGGCTTTATTTCTGTATTTTCTTGCTCATGTCTGTTGGGGTTCCTGGAACTGCTTGCCCCAAACCAGGGCCCTGAGCTGTCCCAGCCCCGTTGCGCAGCGCGGCCGGAGCTGCCCCTCGGATGTGGCAGGAGCCTGAAATCCTCCTCCAGAATAGGAAAGGGTGCCACAACTTCCCCCTGGCTCCGAGCACTTCTCCTTTTGGCACAGCACACGGAAGGTGGGGTAAGAAGATCTCTGAAATTGCGGAAGGGTGGGTTGCTCCTGGAAACCGTGTCCTGGCCAGGGGGATCCGCGTGGGGATGGATTCGGCTCCTGGCCTGGGGCTTCCTCCTCAGCTGGGAAGTGTGGGAGTGTCCAGAGAGCCAGAGGATGAGGGGCTGCAGGCTCTGCAGGCCTCGCTCCAGGGAGCTGCCTTTTCCCATTTTTCCACCCTTGGTGATCACCATGCCATGTCCTTGCTCGCTCATGGGTTGTTTCGGATCTCCTGGAGCGCTGCTGGTTTCCACGGGGTTATTCCCACTTTCTGATGATTCTCTGCTGCTGCTGGGGAGGGAGAGCCCTCAGCCAGGCTCGTGGGGATGTTCCTGGCTGTTCCCACTGAGGCTGCTGGGGTTTTGGCTGGAATTTTGTTTGACCTCATTTGATTACCGAGCCCTACGTGCTCAGCACTAGGGCAAAACAGGGAAAGTAGCTTATGCAAAAATACCCAGAGCCGGTGCTTCCAGAGACACAAAGGACTTTCCAAGGTCACAGCACAGATTCTGAGCCTGGAAACAACTCCCCAGGGCAGCTGAGGGGATAGAGGAGGAGTTGGACCCATGGGGGAGAGCAGAAGTTTGGGACATGCTGAGGATGGAGATGACTGAGGGGGGTCACCTTGTCCCTGTGGACTCCGGGGTCCCACAGCAGCATTTCCCCTCCAGCCCGGGCTCAGGGCTCCTGCTGCAGCTTTTGGGGGCTGGGGGAAGGAAGGAGGCGCATCCCCAGCAAGAGGAGTAGCGCGAGGCCCCCAGCTCTGCTGCCTGCTGGAGCGAAGAGTTCTCCAGCTGTTCAGAGAGGAGGGGCTGGAGGGAAAGCTGGGAGCGTGTGAGGAGAGGAGGTGCCACCACAGGGAAGTGTCTGTGAGGGCTGGCAGTGGGCACGGGCAGAGTGGAGGCGTCCTGAGTGGCACAAGAGCTGCTGCAGCCCCTCTGGGCTCTCCCCACAGCCAGGGGGTGGCCCTGACACCTCGGGTGAGTTTCCTTTGCTCTCAGCTGTTCTCAAGCCTTTCTCCTGCCAATGGCACAGAGGAGCAGCAGATCCATGGTTGGGGCCAGAGCCATCTTCAGGTGGGATGGGACAAAGGCTCATGGGCAGCAGCAGTAAGGGACAAATGTTGGATCCCATTGATGCAGATTTAACCCCAAATCTCTTGGTCCTGCGAGGTCCCTCAGAGCTGAGCCCCTCACTGCCCGGTGATGCCTTGTTCTGGGGGTGAGGAGCCCTCTCAGCCTGGGGGGTATCCCAAAGCTCTGTGTCCCAAAGAGTTTGTTGGGTTTTTTCCCTCCCCCAGCTCGATGCAATCTGCACTTGGCATCAGCACTTTGAAGCCTTAATTGCAATTATGAATCTTCCTCTGTTCCCAGGTCTCCCCTAATTGGCTTCCTGTGTGAATTTCCAGAGCTGGTGAAAACAGCACTGCTGTTTTTGTGAGGAAGCTGCTGGCCTCAGCCTCCCGGGCCCAAATAAAGCCGGGCTCAGCCGGGCCCTGCGCTGCTGTGCCCAGATGCTCACAAGGGTGGCATTATACCAGACTAAGCTGATTTACATGCTTGCATTTTCCAAGTGCTAATCTAGTGGGATTTTTTTCTTTTCCCCCTCCTCTCCTTTTCTTTTCAGTCCCCTCTAATCTCCTGCTCTCCCTGCCAGGTTCCCAGCTCCTTTGGCTGGAATAGGCCCCAGCTAAATCCTTTATCTGTCTGTTTGGCAGCCCTGGGTGCAGTAGTTAGCAAACGAGTGACACTTTTCCTGGCTCATTAATTAGATTTACTGAGCTGAGTGCTTGCTGCAGCAGCAAGAGTCTGGACAAGGCAGTTCTATATTTTGTTTCTTGGAAATTTGGGGTTTTAAAAAAACAAAACAATCAGTTCCAAGGAAGTTCTGGTCCCAGTGGTCAAATCCACAGCTCCCCTGCTTGCACTGCTGCTGGGAACACGTGTTTTTCTCGTGTGCAGCTTTATTTCTGCAATTTGCTGCTGCATGGGCAGTTCTGGCTGTGTGTCATTGTTTTGCTGCTCAGGGAGTTTGGGGATGGGTGGCTGGGTACTGTGCTTGGTGCCCATGGCAGGATATCTTGGTTAAGGCAAGTGGTTCTTGTGGGTTACAAATAACCTCGGTGAAGTGTTAGGATGTTTTTATGTATTATAAAAATGCCCTTTTTTTGTTTTTTTGGGTTTTTTTTTTTTTTTTTTTTTTTGGCATGCCCTGCTCTGCCAGCTTTGCCTTATAAATGGGATTGGGAAGGAGATAAAAGAGAATGAAAGAAAATTCTGGTTCACCTTTACCTGCCACTGCTTTGCAGAGGGACTGTGCTGAGCAGGAGGGGAAACTGAGGCACAGCAAGGTCTCACCGAATTCTGGGCTTTGATTGTGGACTTGTGGTTCCCTCTGGAGCACTGGGCAGCACCAGCTTGTGTTGCCTTGCTTTAGGGGCTGAGCCCTCTGGGGGGATGAGTGTTGGGGCTTTGTCACCCCTGGTCAGGCCCCAGGACACCCTGGGGAGGCTGCGGGAGGCTCCTGGGGCTGCTGGCTACAGATCGAGCTGGGGGAGGGAAAAAACCCAACAAACAAGCCCTTGGAAACACGGAGCTTTAACACACCCCCCAAGCTGGGAGAGCTCCTCACCCGCAGAACACCACGGGCAAGTCACTGGTTTCTGTTGCCTGTGCCAACAAAGTGCCCTGCACAGGAGGGGCTCAAGCACTGCCCACCAGAGGTGCTGCAGCTCCGGGAGGGAGTTCCGTGGCCACACAGCCGGGGAGATCAGGAATGGCTGCGAGGTGTCCCCGAGGAGAGCAGGAATGGCTGTGAGGTGTCCCCGAGGAGAGCAGGAATGCCTGTGAGGTGTCCCCGAGGAGAGCAGGAATGGCTGTGAGGTGTCCCCGAGGAGAGCAGGAATGGCTGTGAGGTGTCCCCGAGGAGAGCAGGAATGGCTGCNCTGCAGCTCGGGGAGGGAGGTCCGTGGCCACACAGCCGGGGAGGAGATCAGGAATGGCTGCGAGGTGTCCCCGAGGAGAGCAGGAATGCCTGTGAGGTGTCCCCGAGGAGAGCAGGAATGCCTGTGAGGTGTCCCCGAGGAGAGCAGGAATGGCTGCGAGGTGTTCCTGACCCCCGGGAGGAGAGCAGGAATGGCTGCGAGGTATCACCGAGCTGTGACCGAAGCCCTTTTGCCCTTCACCCAGCCGGGCGTTGCCCTCCCAGAGCAGCAGCGAGGGTTTCTCCACTCCGGGACAGCGAATTGCCGCTAATTGGTGCCCCTAATAGCACAGGGCCAGGCCGGCTAATTAGCCGGGTCTTTTCACCTCGCTGTTAATTTGGAGAGTGCGGGGTATTCCCGGCGGGAGCTGCACTTCCCGGGAGGTGATCTCCATCAGCTCGCCGAGCCTTTTGATCCCCGCCGGGGGCGAGCCCGGAGCCGCAGCTGGGAGCCACCATCCTGACCTCTGGCAAAATAACCGCGCAGCTATTTTGAGTTCGCGTTTTGAAGTTAAAAAGCACAGGAATAACGTGAGGTCTCCCGGAGGTGAGGAGTGAGCTGCTGGCAGCCCGGGAGTGCTGAGGTGGGAAGTCGGGATGTGCCCCCAGCCTCCCTCGGTGCTGGCAGTGACCTCACTTGGCTCAACCTGTGCTGTTTCTATTTTTAAAAAAATTAAATGTCTAAAAGAGACCATCCAGGCAGCTCACAGAACCAGTCCTGAGCGCCCAACTGAATCCAGGTGTGAGCTGGGCTGAGTGCTGCAAGTTAGAATAGAAAAGGTGGAAAAGCTGAGACAAACACAAGATAATTCTACTGACAGGATTTTATAGCAGCTCTGAGGGGAAGATGCTCAGGGTTTGAGGTGCCCTTGGGATCCCTGAGTCCCAGGATGGGCCAGGCTGGAAGGGATCCCAGTGGCTCATCTCCAGCAGGGCCATCCCAGAGCACAGGGCACAGGATTGTGCCCAGACACCTCTGGAAAATGCCAGCGAGGAGACTCCAGCCCTCTCTGGTCTCTGCTCAGGGCTGGGCACTGCCTCCTGTGCAGGGGGAATTGTTCCCCCTCTGATCCAGCTGTTTCACATGGATCCAGCTGATCCCAGGAAGCCACGAGTGTTTCCACAGGGAATGGCAGTGAGTGGGAGCTCTGCAGACACAGGAGCAGAGTCAGAGCTCTGCATTTTGGGTGTCTCAGGGATGCTGCAGGAGGGCAGACCAGCACAGGGATGTGCTTGGGGACGCGTTCCCACCTGGGTGCCACTTCTGGCAGCAGCAGCTGGCCCCAGGGAGGGCTGCCCTGCTGGGGGCTTGTGCCTTGCCATGGGAATCTAAACTGATGTGTGGAGCAAAATGTCTCCTTTGATCAGGAGAGAGAAGTTTTGTTCTTTCTGGCTGGGTGTTTTTTTTCTTTTTGAATCAGTCAAATGAGGGCAAACACTGTTTTGAAATGATGAATTGCAAGGTTTTGTTCTGACTCCCTGAGCCTCTCCAGTCTCTCCATTGTGCACCCTCTGGGCAGATCCATTTTTTTTTATCCTCTCCATTTACTGAGGAATTCCCTCACCTCAGAAGAGTTTCTCAGATTTTTTTCTTTTTGCTGAGTCTCTTACAACCCTGGTTTTCCTCCTCCTGTGATTCAGTTTGGTTGCACACCCGTGGGACAATTCAATCCTAAATTTCAGGTCAAGCATCTCTGTTTATCACCAAGGCTGCTCGTGAGGCTGCCTCCTGTGCTGACCTGCAGGAGGGACGTGGCGAAGGTGCCTCCTTGGCAGCTCGTTCATGATGCTGATCCCCCACGGGCTGCTTTCACCCTGGGAGGGGTGCGAGTCCTGCTCCTGATGCTCCAGCAGCATCTCTGTGGCTTTTTCAGCTCGAGCACAGCACATCCCAGAGCAAAGGGCAGCTGAGGTAGGCAGTGCTGGGACCCTGCTCCTGATAATTTGGATTTTTTCCCTTCCTTTCAGTGGGGCCTTTACCTCCAAATCTCCCAAACAAAGGCAGTTACACTTTGGAGCTGTTGTTGTTTGTTTGCACCTCTCGGGTTGTTTTTTTTTTAGAGTTCACAGTTCCTTCACCTCCCAAGCCCAGCCTTAAGCTCTGGCTGCTAACACAGGTAACCTTGGGGCTGGGATTTGGGAAATCCCATTGAATAACTCCCCTTTGCAGCGGCACCAAGGGCTTGGCTGGAGGGCTTTGAGTGGGGCTGACTCGTCTTAGGCTTTTCTGAGCCTCCTGTGGGTTTCCTGCTCTGACCCCGGGGCCGGGGCCGCTCGGGCCGGGCTGTGCCGGGCGGGGCTGGGGCGATGAAACCGCCGGGGATCAGCGAGCTCTGCTGCGCTCCCGCAGCTCCTCTCCGCGGCTCCGGTGCCACACCAGCGTCACCCCTCCCCTGGCTGCGCGCAGGGCGGGCGATTTGGGGATTTTTGGGTGCTGTTGCTCGGGGTTCCGCGATGCTGAGCGCTGCCGGTGTCACACGTGTGTCGCTGTGCTGTCCCTTGTCCCCTTCTCGCCCTCCCCGGGTCTTGGTGCTTCTCAGAGCTCACTGGGTTGGCCCTTCCCTGAGAGGGAAGCACCGGAGAGACCCTGAGCAAGAGAAGTCAATCCTGCCTGGGCTGGGCTGAGGCTGTGTCTGGGTTTGGGGGTTCGCCCTTGCCTGGCACCCAGGGCACACAGCTCTCCCTGTCTCCAGATTTTAGCTGGGGTTTGATGCCTTAGGTGTGGGTTTGCTGGTTAGACACAACTGATGACCAGAGCCTGCTCATCTCGGGCAGATTGCAGATCATTTCCTTTATTTCTGCCTTTCCTAGATGGTATTTTTCCAGTGCTTGGGTGATGAGCCATCCTTTGGTTGCAGAGTATTTGGAAGCTCTGTCCTAAGCTGGAGACCTTCCCCCTCTGACTGCAGATCTTTCTTTCTGCCCCATCCTGGTGCTGTGAGCCCGTGGTCAGCCCGGCACAGACTGATCGCACACTGCAGTTGTTAGGGGGCCTCACTTTCCCCCTGCCTGACAGGAATCTGTGTCCTGGCCATGGAGTGACCATGACCACTTCCCACGGAGCCATCTGCTTATGGCAACGGGAGCTGGGAGTTAATTTGGGCTTCTTTGTGCTAAGCAGCACCTCAGGGCTTCAGTCCCTGCTGGGCTCCCCCAGTCCAGCACAGCCACAAGCTGGGGATACTGGGGATGTTGCCTTTGGTGGGGAGGGGCAGGCAGGGCACAGTGCCCGCTGTGGGTGTCCCTTACAGGAGCTCACAGAGCTGTGTGACTGCAGCTGGTGGCACTTTGGCTGAATCCCCTTTCAGTTCCTGGGGCTGGGCTCATCCCCCCTTCCTGCACTGCTGCCAAGGACGCCCCCAGCCCCTCACTGTGGGTGCCCAGCTGGCACAGGGAGCAGGCAGCCAGCCCTGGGTGTGAAACCTGCTCTGCCCCTCTTGTGTCACGTTCTGTAAATGCTGTTTGACACTCAAAGGGCTTAGAAACTGCTCTGCACGTTGGGTGCTTTCCCTGCCCCGTGGTGGGAGCCTCTCCTTCAGCCCGGCTCTCAGAGACAGCGAGAGCAGGGAGGGATCTCTGGCTCGGAGGGAGCTCTGCCGTTGTGGCTCTTTGAGAGCTCTCCAGTTCTCACATTTTTGGTATAAATGAGGTGTCGCAGTTCAGAAAGGCTGCCTGGGTAGGGCTTGGTCCTGTTCTTTCTCTACAGGGAGCTGCCAGGCTGGTACCTCTCCTCTTCCCAACCCGCCATTTCCCAGTGACATCTCCAGATTTTGCTTCCTCCTGTGAGCAGTGGGATGTCCCGTGTCATTCCTGCTCCTCAGCACCATTATCCTGCAGGCTCAGAAGTAGATCATGTTCTTGTGTCAGTTTTATCTTCTGTTTAAGATGAAATCACTGCCTAAACTGTGCTTTGGGGGCAATTTTCTGTGCTCCTGCTCTGCTGCTTCTTCCCTGTTGGCTCAGGGAGTGGGGGCTGCCTGGAGTGAGGGTTTGCAGCCCAAGGAGTGAGCGTCCCCCATGGTCCCTGCTGTGGCTTGGTGTGTCCTTGTCCTCAGTGTCACAGCAGCCTTGCCCCCGCCCAGTGGGACAGGAACCGTGGGCTTGGGTGGCACAGCCTCCTCTGCAGGCACCCTGAGAAGATGTTTGTCAAACCAGCTGCCTCTGCAGGGCCTGATACCTGCCTTGGTGTGGTTTGAGCGAGCCTCTTATCACCCTCATCTCCCGCTGTGTGCGGAGCTCTGCCTGCCTGAGGAGCGCACCGAGGCTGAAGTTTTTCTTGAAAATCGCAGTTTTCTCCCCGCACTGCCCCGTGTTCTACAAAGGCTTCCTCCAGCTGCTCCCTCCCTCGCTCCGGGTTTCTATCTTTGGCTCCTGTGTGAGGTGGAGGGGAGACAGTAAAATCTTGCAAACAAACAGCTGAAACCCAAGGTTTTCTCCTGTAATCTAAGAAAAACAGTTTCGCTGGAGGGGCAGGTACCAGCGTGTGCTGCTGCTGTGCCTGGCACAGCTCCGTATCCAGCTCTTCCTCTGCAGGGAGGATGCATCTCCCAAAGCTCCTGTCCTGCCCCTTTGGAGGGTGAACTGGAGGAGGCAGAAAGCTGAGGGGGAGCTCGAAGGAGTTGATGACCTTTCTGGGGAGCTTGTGTGAGCATCTTACCTTGAAAAAAGCTCTGGGTAGGATCCCTTTGCTTTAAACCAGATTAAGTGATTTTTCCTTCTGGTGCAGCATCAGCCCAAGCTCCTGTTTCCTTCAGCCTTGTCAGGCTTCTTGTTCTGGCCCTGCCGGTGCCCAGAGCCCTCCAGCAGCATCGATCCTGGTGCTGAGCCGCGTCCTGGCACCAACCCAGGCGGGGCATCCTTGTCCCTGAAGCCACTGCCACTGCCACTGCGGCCGAACGCGGGCAGCGCGCTCAGAGCTGCTCCCGAGGCCCAAGGCTCTGCTTTTCCTCTCCTGTTTCCTGCCCGGGATGCTCAGGCTCAGAACAATCGGGGCAGGAAAGGGCGTTGTCCTGCCCCGAGGGTACCCGCGGGCTTTCCCCAGTGCCGCGGGGGCAGTGGCTGCTTCCCTGCTGCCGGATTCCCTCTGGAAAGGTCTTGGCAGGTCCTTTGCTGCCTCGGGCATCGCAGGGAGATGTTGCAGGGATTTGCGGCGGGCGGGGAGATCTCGGCTGGCTCCGTGTGTGCGGGGTTTGCTGTGCTGCAGGAGTGGATTTTGGAGCATTTGCTGCCTGAGGTGGAGCCCTCCAGGCTCCGGGGTTTTCTCGGCTGGTGGGTGAGGGGTGTCCTGCAGGGAGGGCTCTGATCCTCTTCACGCCTGAATTTTGGATCTGTGAGCTTTTCCCCCTGTTCTCATCTCCTGGGGGCTGTCCTGGGCTCCAGCACCGCAGAAGGAGCTCAGGGACGTTACTGAGTGTTGAAGATGGGACTCAATACGAGAAAAGGGATTTTCCTTGCAGGAAAGGCTGCTCTGTGCCCTGTCCCCGCCGTTCCAGGGCTGCTGATGTCACCTTGGCTGCCGAGGGACCTTCTGCTGCTGGGCGTGGAGCAGATCCTGAGTGGCAGAAAGGCCCTGTCAGGGAAAGGTGCCAGGGCACTGAAGGCCCCGTGGACCCAGGGGGTCCCAGATGAGTGGGAAGTCCCTACCAGAGAGCTGGGATACCCCAAGGGCTTCCCATAACCTCTGGTGGCTTCACAGCTCAGCAGGAAAAGACTTTTTTTTGTTGGTAATTGTTACAAACATTTTTCCTCAAGCAGGACAAGGGAAAATCTAAAACCAGTGGACAGCAAGTTCTCACTTCCCACCAAGAAAGTAAATGTTTTCCAGTTTGGTGTTAATTAACAGAAAAATTTGTCTGTTCATCTTTACCCACAGAGATGAATGAAGCAATCTTGGACTGAAATTCCCCAAGGATCTGGCACCCATGCAAGGACAGTTTCCCAAATAATCTTAGGATACTTCCCAAGCTGAGTTTTGGTGTGCTGAGCCTTTTCTCGCTCACTTTAATCAGTGCTTTTAAAGAAAATAATCAGTTAGAAAGTTATTTTAAATTAATTATTATAAATTGCCCTTTTGGACACTCACACCTCCAGAGGGGATGGGTTCGACCTTGTCCTGAGCCCTGATGCTGGGAATTGTTGATCATCTCTTGAAAATGGGACAAAACCTTGAGACAAATGGGTTTCTCTTGGGGCTCTTAAGCCCAGATGTTGTCCCTGCAGTGTGGAGAGGGCTGTGCCATCACTGGGGTGGTGTCACATGCAGGGGCTCAACACCCTCATAAAAAGCAAAGCATTTTCCAAACCCTTGACCTAAGCACTTGTCTTTCTTGGTATTCTCAAGATGCTTAACAGGGCTCCTGAAAGTCAGATTATGTTCTCCAGAACTGTCCCCTGCCCTTTCATGGCGCTCAGTGTGGGTGGGTGGCAAGGAGAGGACAGCTGAGGGAAGACACAGCAGAAAAGGTTGCAAAGTTTCTGCTCCGGATGAAGCGAGACCTTTCCCATGGAAAATGCTTCCCTCAGCACTGCCCTGGGAGAGGAGGTTTAGATTCACGTGTGGTCCATGGCACAGCAGGAAAAAAACACCCCAAGAGTGCATTCTGTGGTTTGAAAGTTATTGCAGTATCTTGGGGGTATTTTATTTTAAATTCCCTGCCTGTTGTGTGCTGAGAGACGAGGGAAGAGGTGGTGGGGTTGGTGTGGGGTGAGGAGCCCGTTCCCCTCCGAGGACTGAGCTGTTTTTTGAGCTGGGTGTTGCAAAGGTGTCTGTGAGTCACTCTGGGCTCTTACTCACTGCCTTTCTCCTGCCATGACCGGGGTGCTGGGCTGATTTCCCCGCTCCTTCCTGTGCCACTGCAGCGTTCTCGGCTCCGGGCACAGGTAAAAGTTCTGCTGCAGAGCCCAGTTCCAGGCACTGGCACAGGGAGGAGGAGCCCTGAGCCTCTCTGGGCTGAAGGAGAGCGCGGGCACTGGGCAGGTCAGTGATGCTCTCAGGGTGTGTTTGCTCCCAACTCTGGGCAGGTCAGTGATGCTCAGGGTGTGTTTGCTCCCAGCTCTGGGCAGGTCAGTGATGCTCAGGGTGTGTTTGCTCCCAGCTCTGGGCAGGTCAGTGGTGCTCAGGGTGTGTTTGCTCCCAGCTCTGGGCAGGTCAGTGATGCTCAGGGTGTGTTTGCTCCCAGCTCTGGGCAGGTCAGTGATGCTCAGGGTGTGTTTGCTCCCAGCTCTGGGCAGGTCAGTGGTGCTCAGGGTGTGTTTGCTCCCAGCTCAGGGGAGCTGCTGGTGGGCTCTCTCCAGCTCAGGGGCAGGGCTGGAGCTGGCTGCCCATGTTCCCAGGGAGCTCCTGCAGGCAGCCATGGCTTTCCTGGGCCCTCCTGGGGGATTTGCTGGCAGTGAGGTGTGGGTGGAGGTGGCCATGCTGCGGGCAGGGAGGGCAGTGGAGCCTCTGCCGAGGTCACAGTGGCTCGAGGGCAGGGCTGGCTGGGGCTGTGATGGGCACAGCCCTGGCTGGGAACTGGCACCAAATGCTGGCCAGGTGGGCAGAGAATGAAGCATTTTAGGATATCTATGGGAATTACGTGAGTGTGTGGCATGGATGAAGCAAAGGCTGCCTTGCAGGTGGTTTTGTAGCATTGGCAGGTTTTATTTCTCCTTACTTGATTGTTTTTGTGCATTTGTGTTGCCTCTAAACAAGAGGCAAAGCATGTGTGGGATGGACCCATGTGTGAGAGGAGGACGTGCCCAGGGTCCCTGTGGGTGGCAGGGGAGCAGGGAATGTCCCCCATGTCACCTCTGATTGCTTGGGGAACACGGGAGCAGTGCCCCTGTGAAAGGTGTCACAGCTCAATGGATATGGAGTGGGTAGGATAAAACCTTCCTCCCCAGCACAGTCTCTGGCAGCCAAGGTTCAGGTTGCACCCTGGGCCCTGGAGGAGAGGTGGGATGTGACAGCAGCCACAATTTCACAATGTCCTCACTTGCTGGGCTCACGTCTCCTCGGTGTTTTCCACCATTGCACAGGGGCACGTGGAGCTTTCCTTCCCGTTGGCTGTTGCAAGGGGACAGCTCTGCAGCCTTCCCTGGCTGCCTGGGGTGGGTTTGTGGCCATTGCCAGAGAACACTGGAGCCACGAAGAGCAATCCCTTATTAACTGTCCTCCTCCTTTCCTCTTTAATTCAGGAGATGAATTAAAATGCAGCACACGACGTGCACAGAGGACAGGATCTACCACGCGCTGGAGAGGTGTCTCCACGGGCTCAGCAGGGACGCTGTGTCCAGCAGATGGGCTGGTAGGTGACCTGTTACCCATGGGCTTCTCTGTGACCCACCTGGGCCCCTGGGGGGGCTCACCCAGGATTCTCTGGGTTAGAGGGAACTGCTGGTGCTGCTGGAGGCCTTTTCCCTTCCAGTGGTCAGCCAGCAGTAGCGTCCAGCCTGGTCAGTCCTGCTGGACATTTTCCTGGAATAGGAAGATGTCCCAGGACCCTGAGCAGGTCACGCCAGGTCTGACTCGTGTCAGGACTCAGCAGGGCAGTCGTGCGTGTTGCCAGCCATCCCTGAGTGAGCTGGGGAGAGCAGAAGGCTTTGTTCAGCACCAGGAAAGGCTCCTTTGTGCAATCAGCCAGCCCTGCCATGGTGCTCACGGCCCCCAAGGCAGGGCTGTCATCTGTGCTGCATTGTCACACACAGCTCAGAGGTGTTTGTTATCATTTAACCCTGGCTCAGATACCGTGGTGGCCATAAAGAGCTGAGCCTTGTGCAGGGGGCTGTGAAGGGATTGGGGCTGACATGGAGAGAGCAGAGCAGAAATAATTTCTAAATGTCATTTTGAGCTTTATGCCTCATAGCTGTGTCTGTGAGCTGGGATTAAATCACTGCCAAACCCTCCTGTGGATGAGAGAATCTGGACGCTATCAGATTCTGATACCTTTTAGTGTGTGCCATGCTTTCAACCCTTCTTGCTTTTCTTTTCCCCTACAAGATCAACAAAGAGATGCAGCAGGATCCTACCTGCTGCCCAGTCCCAGAGGAATTCCAGTGCCATCCCCTCCCAGCTGCTGGAGCGATGCCACTTCCATGCTGTAACATCACCTGGGGGCTTGGTTGGGGCGGCTCTGCCCAAGGTTTCTGTGTCCTTCTCTTTTCCCTGCTCTGGGAGGCAGGCCCTGCAGTGTGACCCACATTGCCGGTTCCTGGCAGCGTGACCTCGTGCCTGGCGCGGTGACAGCGCGTGGCCAGAGGAGCCCCTGCGTGCCCAGAGCTCACCTCTCCTGTAATTACCATCAATCAGTGCCCGTGTCACTCACAGCTCTAATCCCAGCCCCTCAGCGCTGCTCCTTGGGTTGGGGCAGCCTTTAAACAATGACTCCATCACTTTTCCAGCTCATTAGCAAAGATTGGGGTGTGCAGGGCAGGGGTCGGGGCTGGGGCTGTGCTGGGGGCAGCTGTGCTGAGTCCCTGGAGCCACATCCCCAGTGATTTCCCCTGGCTCCTTCCTGTGGCTCTCTGGGCCTTGGCAGAAGGACCTGACATTCCTGGGAGGATTTTGGCCATTTTGACCTCAAAAATCTCCCTCATATCCAAAGGATTTGTGCTCTGCCAGGAATCTCCAGTGTGCCCTGGTGGCTTTGCTGTGCCCCAGGCCCGGTGCTGCAGCTGAGGACCCCCAGGACCTCCCCAGGACCCTCGTGGAGGTGCCCCTGTGCTGGACATCCATACCCACCCTCCGTGCCCCAGCAGCTGCAGGCTGGGTTGCTGCACCTCCCAAGGGGTGCTGTGGCTGCCAGGCTTGGGCTGTGCCTGTCCTTGGGCACCTCCAGCCTCCCTGCAGCAGCTGCCCCAAGCTGCCCTTCCTTGGGGCAGACCCTGGCAGAAAACACCTCCCTCTGCTGAGGAGATGGTGGCAGCGGTTCTGGGGGAGGAGGAAACAGAGTCTCTGCTTTCCACCCCGGGGCTGTGTCTCTCCACCCCGGGGCTGTGTCACTCCCTACGGCACAGGAGCCGTGCCTAGCTCCATGGGCGAGGGCAGCTCCCGAGGTGCCGTTTCTGCTGCTGGATTTCCGACGTGGCGGTTGCCCACTCTGAGGGGAAATGCCACCCCCTGAGGCCAGGAAGGAGCTGCTCTGGAGGAGGAGGAAGAGGGCGTCTTGGGGCACTTCTCAGAAAAGCAATGGCAAAGCCTCATCCTTCTGAGGCCGCCCAGCGCTGCTGTGCCCGGTCTTGGCACCTTTGGTGCTGATAATGATCAAAGCTGAGCCCAGGCTCCCTGAGCAGCCCCTGCCCAGCGCCTGCTGCCTGCTCAGGGCTTTGCTGTGCTCTTCTTCCAGAGGGAGGATTTCCTTTGGCTCTGCAGAGGCTTTGCTGGGGGTTTTGCCCTTCCAAAATGAGGTTTTTCTGTGGGTCACTGGCATGCTGGGTTTAGTTAAGTCACGTTCTATGGGGTGCTGGGATAAGCCCAGCTTAGTCCTGCCTTTGCCCCAGCTGGGGACAGGGTGTTCCTGGGGCTGCCTGTGCTGCTGGCAGATAAACCTGACTCATTCTCTGGTTAATAACTGGCGCTGGTTTAGTGCAGCAAAGCCGGATGGATGAGCAGGAGGGTGGGGGATGGCAGCAGCTCCTCAGCTGTGCTGCTCCCACTGCCCTGCTGGGGGTCTCCTGGGCCTCTTGGGGCAAATTCCTTGGATTTAGGGACTGGCAGGTGAAGTTCTGGTTTGTGCTGTTTGTACAAGGTGCATCTTTATTGGTGATCTGGGCCCCTCCGAGCCATGGACTGCTCTCCTCTCTGCTCCCCATGGCTCCCCCCAGCTCCCGGGGATCCTGCTCTTCCCAGCCAGAGGTGAAAAGGATCCTGGAATGGTTTGGGTTGGCAGCGACCTCAAATCCCACCCAGTGCCACCCTTGCCCTGGCAGGGACACCTCCTACTGTCCCAGGCTGCTCCAGCCCCAGTGTCCAACCTGGCCTTGGGCACTGCCAGGGGTCCAAGGGCAGCCACAGCTGTCCTGTGCCAGGGCCTCCCCACTCTCACAGGGAGGATTTTTTTCTCAATATCCCATTTAAACCTACCTTTCTTCAGCTTCCCCCTTTTCCTGTCACTCCACGCCATTGTCCCAAGTCCCTCTCCAGCTCTCCCTGTGGTCACTGGAAAGGGCTCTAAGATAAATCCTCCTCCCAGCTGGAGCAGGATGAGTTTTTCAAGGCACCAGCAGCTTCTTGATGAGGTCAGCAAAGCTCCCAGCAGCTCTGACCGCTCCTGCTGGGCCAGTTCTGGCTTGGCTCCCTGCCAGGTGCTGGGGCTTTCCCTGGAGGGTGCAGCAGCCTGGGACAATATTGATTTATTTGGACAATCTGCTGGAGCCATCCCATGGCTTTGTGCCATCGTGCTGCCCTATGGAAGAGACTCAAAGGAAAACTGGAGCATCACTGAATTCCTGAATTGGTGTGGCTGCTCCCTGACTGACAGGATATCCCAGGTTCTTGCTGGATGGCAGCAGAGCAGAGGAAAATTGAGAATTGCATCTGTAATTACCAGTGAGTGCATCTCAGCTGCTTGGAAAGTCTCCAGAGGGATCTTTCTTCACTGGAAAATGTTGATTCATTGAAAGTAAAAAGTTGTGTGGCAGCAGGGGGCTTTCCCTGCTGATTCAGCTGCAAGGCTGGCACAAAGCCACAGCGTGTGTCCCACTGAGCAAGTGCTTGTCCACGCGGGGGGACGGCTGGAGCTCTGCAGCCTCAGCATTGGTTTTGCTTGTCTTGCTGTTGGCCTTGTCCCCCTGGGCCATGGCAGATCTCTGCAGTGGCTTCAGTTCACCTTCCTCAGCACCTGGATGGCGTGTAAGGGTGTTGATTTGATTGATAAGGGCATTTCTGTGTGTCTGGTGGGTTTGTAGCCTCTGCAGTGGAAAGAGCCTTTGAGGGAGAGGCAGGGTGACCTGTCCCCTGTCCCCTGCCAGCTCCTGGCGTTGTCCCCTCCTGGCTCCACAGTGACAACTTACACCCTGCATCGATGTTTATGTCCTGTGCTACTTCTAATGAGAGTGATACCCAGCTGGATTTATATTTTCCTCTCTGATCTTTAGCCCCTCTTCTCTGCACAGAGAAATGCTCTGTTTCTCTTGGCCGTGCCTTTGGGCTGAGCCTGGCAGAGCCGCGGTGCCCCCTGCGCTGTGCCTGGGCTGAGGCCATGCTGGGTGTGTGCCCTGCATCCTCCCCTGCTGGAACAATCCGTGCCAAAGCAGCGCCGGAGCTGAGCTGAGCCCGGGTACTGAGGCTGTTCGCTTGAAAATCCCCACGGGCTGTGTGCGGTACCGGGCCCCTGCAGAGGAGGAGGAGGAGGGGGAGAGGAGCTGCTGCTCCTCCTGGGGCGGCGGATCCCAGCGAGCGCCCCTGGTATGCGGGGCGGGACGGAAGGAGGCGCCTTAGAGCCTTCACACACGGAGCGTTTCCTCCTGGAGCAGCTGCGAGCTGGCCCTGCTCGCCAAGGAGGACCGCGGCCTCGGGAAACACCTTGGCCATTGTCACCACCCTGCAGCCCGCAGATGTCTGGGGAAGGGGCTGGGGCCCCTCCATCCCTCTGCTGGCAATACCCCACTCTCTTTTGGTGGGGTTTTGATACATCCAATGAAAATTGGAGAGTGCTAAGAGATGGATTGGGTGCTGGGCAGGCGTGGCAGCGAGGCTGCTGCTGCTGCCTTGGGGCATCTGCAGGTGTGAGGAGCTGCAGGGTTGGGCTCCTGCCTGACAGGGAGCTGTGTTTGGAGGGATTTGGTAGTTTAGAGCTGGGATAACAGCCGAGGGTGGCCCGGCAGGGGGGGACACTGCTGGGTTTGCTCAGCAGGAGGAAGCTGGGCCCCACCCCTGCCCGGTGCATCCCTTTGGTCTCTGTGCACACCTGGCAGCGCTGGGTACTCACCTGGCACCAAAGGCAGAGGCCTCCATCCCAGCTGGGGGTGTGGGGCTGAGAGTGTGCAGGTGCACAGGTGCCCTGTGGTGTCCCTGAGATAAACACCAGTGTTTGAGGCTAGATCTGGCTCCAGGGAGGATGTGAGGTTTGTTCTTCCACCCTGATCCAATGCCTGTGGTCAGCACCTTCCCCTTGACCCCTTCCCATTGTTCATCCCTCTCTGACCTTCGTGAGCAGGGCTGAGAGTACCAATGCTGCTGGGAGTGACCGTGGGACCATGAGTGACCATAGGACTGTGTCCCACAGCTGCCCTGGGAGTGACCATGGGGCTGTGAATGACCACGGGGCAGTGAGTGACCGTGGGGCTGTGAATGACCCCAGAGCAGTGAGTGACAGTGGCCCTGTGAATGACCATGGGACAGTGAGTGACCATGGCTCTGTGAGTGACCACGGGGCAGTGAGTGACCATGGCTCTGTGAGTGACCGTAGCTCTGTGAGTGACCGTAGCTCTGTGAGTGACCATGGCCCTGTGAGTGACCATGGCCCTGTGAGTGACCATGGCTCTGTGAGTGACCATGGCCCTGTGAGTGACCATGGCCCTATGAGTGACCATGGCTCTGTGAGTGACCATGGCTCTGTGAGTGACCATGGCTCTGTGAGTGACCACGGGACACTGAGTGACCATGGCTCTGTGAGTGACCACGGGGCAGTGAGTGACCATGGCCCTGTGAGTGACCATGGGGCAGTGAGTGACTGTGGCTCTGTCAGTGACCCCAGGGCAGTGAGTGACCGTGGCTCTGTGAATGACCCCAGGGCAGTGAGTGACAGTGGCTCTGTGTCCCCACAGCCGGGCTGTGCCTGAACTGCTGGAGCCTGCAGGAGCTGGTGAGCCGGGACGCCGGTAACTACCTCATCCTGGTGGAGAAGATCCTGGGCAAGACCAAGGAGGTGAGTGGGGGCTGTCAGGGGGAGCTGCAGGCTCTGAGGTGTTGGCAGCTCCGTGGCTTGCTCAGGATGGGCTTTGGCAAAGCTGGGTGGGGGATTTTGGGTCATGAGAAATTGCTGGGTATCAGTGCTGGGGGTTGGGTGGGGCTGGGTCAGCAGGTGCAGAGCTCTGGTGGCACCAATGCTGTGTCCCACAAGGACGAGCCCAAACCCATTGTTTGGGCAGCCCTGCGGATCCCCAGGGATGGGTTCTGATCCCCCAAAGAGCTGCTTGGTTTTGTGCAAATCCTTCAGCCTTCCCCAGCCCTTCCCTGGCCGTGTCCATGGAGCTGCTGCTCCTAAGCAGAGCAAATGGAAAATTTCCTGTTGTTTCTGGTGGAGACTTCACTGCAGTTCTGCGGGTTTCCTGTGGGGCTAGTGACCACAGGCAGGATTTGCAGTGCACAGCAGCCTGGCAGGTGACAGTGGGGTCACAGCGAGGGGACAAGGCAGCAGCAGGGACAATCAGATGGACCTGCCACGGTCCCATCGTGTGCCAGGGAAGCTCGAGGCTCACTGGTCAAGCAGGGTCATCCTGGGCTTCGGCCAGGAAGGCCTTGGAGGAATCCCTGGCAGGAAATGGGGATGTATTTCCTAAATCCCCAGCACTGGGATTCATGTGAGGGGATAAATGCTGGCTTCCATTTGATGGGCAAGAGGCTGTGGAGCTGAGGGCAGTCCAGGTTATTCACCTTTCTTTCAATGACTGGAACTGCTCTGGGTGCAGAGTGCTTTGGTACAGGAGGGTTCAGATGAGGGTTTATTGCACTTTGGGCTGTGCAAGTGTCTCCTTGAGCCCTCAGTGAGCGTTCTGCTGGCTATTCCCTGGAATAAAGGCTGGGGTTCCACCCCCTGGATTTCAGCGTCCTGCCCATCCTCCCAAGATACCTGCAGTGGCTGGGCTGCCTGTTCTGAGCCACTTCCATGGAATTTCAAGCATCAGGAGCCTCAGTGGGTTGGGTCACACCGGGGAGAAGACAGAGTGGAGGTTGTGCTGCTCTGCCTGTCCCACACTGTGGTTGGGCTTTGGGGGTGGTTTTCCCATGGAGATAGGGAATCTCCCGTGGTGATGGGATGGTGGGGCTGGAGCGTCCCAGCACCTCCAGGGAGATTTTGGGCGCTCTCCTGGCCAGCAGCTCACCCCTGTGCCCTCGGGCTGTTCCCACAGGTGCAGGAGAGGTGTGACTACGACCTGGTGACGCCCCTGGCCCTGCTCTTCTACTCGGCTGTGCTCTATGTAAGTGCTGAGGCTGCTGCACTGATCCCAAGGCAGGCACCAAAATCAGGATGCCTTTGGCTGGAACAGCCTGCTTTCATCAGTTCACCCCAAAAAGAAAGATTCCATATGAATCCAGAGGGGTCAGGATCAAGCACCCATTGCGCAAGCTGAGAGACAAAGACAATGGCCTTCAGGGGTTTTGAAGCTATTTTTTTAAGGCTGGGCTAATCAGAAGGGGAGATGGACAATAAAGGGATTTTTTTTCTTTGCCCTTTATAGTTGGGCAAAATACATGGGCAATGTGAATGAAAAGGAGCAGAGCTTTCCAAGGAAATACTTTTTTTATTATTATTATTTGCAGCACAATGCATCATTATCCTGAGGAAATCATTGCTGCCAGATCCTGCACAAGCACGGGCTGTATGGAATTCATCTGTGCAGCTTGTGGGGCTTGAAAAGGAATTGATATTTGGGCTTGGGCACGTGAGCCCTGCTTGGGGAGGTTGGGAAGGAGCTCCTTCGAGCTGCGCCCACAGAATCCTTCCTTGGGGGTAGATGGGGTGGCACAGGGGGAACCTCTGCTTTGCTTCTCCTCCTCCCACTTCCAGCCTGAACCCTGGAGTTCTCACAGGGCCCTTGGGGTCTCTGTGCCTCTGTCCCCACAGGCCCCTCACTTCCCACCTGGCTCTGACCTGCTCCTGAAAGCTGCCAGGATCTACCACAGCTTCCTGACGTGGCCCGTGCCCTACTGTGACACCTTCCGGGACCTGCTCACCTTCATCAGCAACGAGCTCAAGGCGCCCGGTGAGCACTGCTGCCCTGCCCGGGATCTGCCGGTGCCAAACTGGGCCCTGCCGGTGTCAAACCGGGATCTGCCAGCTCCAAACCGGGCCCTGCCAGTGCCAAACCGGGCCCTGCCGGTGCCAAACCGGGATCTGCCGGCACCAAACCGGGATCTGCCAGCACCCAACTGGGATCTGC
>VXBR01004753.1:26872-44536 GCA_013400215.1 Cisticola juncidis | reverse complement strand
CCCTCCCGCCCGCCCGCTGCTACACCTACAGCTGGGACCAGGACAACTTCGGTGAGTCAGGGGCTTGGCCGAGCTCTCAGCCGGTCCCAGCAGCTTTGGAGAAGTCAAAGGTTCCCCTTGTGCTGAGCTGATGCCTGCAGCTTCCCCATTCCTGGAAGGAGCTTGTCTGTTCTTGGGAAGGCTCTGTGTTCCTGCCGTGCTAACCCCAGGAAGTGGGGGCAGAGCTCTGGCCCGGGCTTTGCAGTGCAGCCCTGACAGGGAGGCAGGGCGGGTCACGGTGGGGTTTGATCAGCCAAAGGCTTGGCTTTGCTCCTGTTTTCCAGTTAAACCTGGATCAGACGTGAGGATGTGGTGAGCTGGGTGGGAAGGAAAGCAAAAGCCCAACTGGGGATTGCCCTTTGAGAGCCCAGCCAGAACCTGGAGGAGAGAAACACGATTTTCTTTGCATTGCAACTGAGCTTTTTGTGGAAATCTAAAAACATTGGGGAGGTTTCCAGCTCTTTGCTTGACACCAGGATGGAGGAGAGCTTTGGCCATGAGGAGTGGCAGTGGTGGCTGCAGTGGCTGTGCTGGAACCCATGGCAGACACCTTCTCCCTCTGGTTGCTTTCAGACATCCTCAATGACGTCCTCAGTAAGGAGTGCAGCATTGCTGAGCCCCTGGCCTCGGAGAACGAGGAGGAGGATGAGGAAGAGGAGGAGGATGATGTGGAGACCGACGGTGGCTCCCCTGAGCAGGACTCGCTGCTGTCCCCGCTCTGTGCCCTCTCCAGTGACTCTGTGTACTCCGTGCTGTCTGAGGAGAGCTCCAGGCCCTCGCGGGTGTCCCTCTTCTCCTCCTCCAAGGAGTCCATCTCGGAGCTGACAGTGGTCTCCAGGAAGTCCCTGAAGTCGTTCGTGTCCAGCCTGAAGGACTGCATGGACAGCGGCTACGCCGAGGACAGCGACGAGAGCTCCCTGGACACGGCGGGCAGGCCGGAGCTGCGGGCGGACCGGCCGGCCCCCAAGCACCGGCAGTCTCTGACCAACAGGCTCTACAAACTGTTCAAGAGCAAGAGCCAGCAGCTGGTGCTGCGCCGGGAGCTGCGGGACTGCGCGGGGCNCAGCTGCGACGAGGACGCCAAGGTGGGCACGCTGCGCGTGGTGGTGTTCGGCTCGGACCGCATCTCGGGCAAGGTGGCCCGCGCCTACAGCGACCTCAGGTGAGCCGCGCCGGGGTGGCCGCGGGGCCCGCCCTGCCGGGACGCTCCGCTCAGCTCTCTCCGCCTCCGCAGGCTCAAGGAGAGCTCCTGCCCCTCGCTGACACGGTACTTCAGGCTGCTGTTTTTCTACGTCCCCGTGAAGAGGAGCTGCGGGGCTCCATCCACCCCGCAGATGCATCACCACCCCTCGCCGTCCCTGGGGGACCCCCCGCCCCGGGCACAGGTGGGTGTCCCCTCCCCGCGCGGTCAGCGCGGCTCTGCTCCGCCCGGGGGTGCCCTGTGAGGTGGGGCGGGCTGAGGGGACCCTCGGGGTGACGCCGGTGTCCGGTTTCAGGACCCCTCCCTGGCTGGGGTGGAGGGCAGCACCAACGACATCTCCCACTACATCGGCCTGCTGGACCCCTGGTACGAGCGCAACGTCCTGGGGCTGATGAACCTGCCCATGGATGTCCTGTGCCAGGTGCGTGCGTGCCACGGGCAGAGCGGGGGTGCCCCTTCCCCAGGGAACGGGGCAGCTCTTTGGAGAATCTTCTCCTGTGCCACATGGACGTGAAATGCAGGAGGTTTCTGTCCCCAGCGGGTGGGCAGTTGTGGCTGGCGGTGCCACCTACCCCACCACGTTTCTGACCCATTCTGCCACCCCAGTGTGCCAAGCCCGAGGCAGAGCCCCAGGAGGACTCGCAGGAGCAGCTGCCCATCCTGGCAGACATGATCCTCTACTACTGCCGCTTCGCCACGCGCCCCGTGCTGCTGCAGCTCTACCAGACCGAGGTGGGCAGGGGGCTCAGCCCAGCCTGGCGAGGGGATGGAGGGGTGGCTCTGCCTGTGCCAGCGGTCAGGAGCTGCCTGTGAAGCTGGGGGCTGTGGCACAGCCACCACGTGCTGCTGAGGCACAGCTCTTTGTCCCCTGCGTGTCCGTGGTGCCCTGGCTGATGCTCCTGGCTCAGGGTCTGAGAGCAGCTCCTGCCCAGACCGTGAAATCCCACAAGCAGTTTTCCACCCCAGTAGCTTTCTCCGTGGCACAAAGCAGTGCCTGACAGTGCTGCCTGGTTTTCCACATCGCTGGAATCTCTCCAGAGCTCTGGTTCCCAAACCAACCCCTCCATGGGCGAGTTTTCCACACCCTGCTGTGTGCCTGGGGCAGGTGTCCTGGGGAAGGTTGAATTTGGGGCTGCAAACCCCCTGCTTTGGGGCTGTGGCTGGGGACCAGCTGCAGCAGGGCTTTGTGAGCAGAGCTGCATAGGGTTTGTGCTCCCAAAGCAATTCCCAGACCCTGCTGTTGCCTCATTGTGGGATTTATTTTTCCAGTAGGAGTGGATTTTTTAGGTGAAAATTAGAGGTTTGGGTTGTTTTGGGGATCTGTTCAGTCTGAAGTCCAGCTAAAGGCAGATGCCACCCCAAGTAGCTGCTGAAAGGTGCTTTGAAAACATGGAAGGATTTTCCCAAACTGCCCCATTTGCTAAGGACTGAGAGGGGTGAAGGCTGCATGGCCAGGCTGTGTCCCCTCACCCCCACGTCCTCCCTTGTCCCTCTGGCAGCTCACCTTCATCGGCGGGGAGAAGAGGACCGAGGTCTTCATCCACTCGCTGGAGCTGGGGCACTCAGCAGCCACGAGGGCCATCAAGGCCTCAGGTCTGTAGCTGCCTCTGCATCCCCTGCCTGCCCTGGGGATCTGAAAGGGGCTGTGAGGGAGGGGAAGGAGGGCTGGGGGAGCCTCAGCTGCAGGAGGTGGCTGAGCCAGGATACAGAGAGCTCTTCACTGGTTTGGGAGAGAAACATCCCAGTTTGTATTCCCTCTGGGAGTGAAACCATGGCAATGCCTGATTATTTGTGCTGCTCTTAACTCTAGAGTGGGTTTACAATAAAACACCTCCAAGTCCATTTCCTTCCTCTCATCAGCACCTGTCAAATGCAGAAGCTCTTTATGTTTTCTTTTTGCTGCTTTTTCTTTGTGCTTTGTCCAAAAGCACACTGACAAATCCCTCTTTTCATCTCCTTATTTTACTGGGCAAAGCCAGGTGTGTGTGTGTGTGCTTGGAGCCTTCTGCGTGTAATTTTTTGTGTTTTAATGTTCTGAATTTATAACATTAGTGATATTAGAAGAGCAGAAGCAGTGGCAGGAACATCTGGCTGCAGTTCCTCCCGGGATGGGATGCTCTGGTGAAGTACAGCTCACACAGACACCTCATGGCCAGCCCACAATACTGCACCTGAACACCTTCTTCATGGCTTTAACCAAGGGCTTTGGTGTGAGCTCCACTTGTCCTTTGAAGCAGAGGCCATAAAATACCCCCATGTGATGTGTTCCCACCCTTCTCCCCCAAAATCAGGCTTGGCCAAAGAGCTCTTCCCTCCAGCTCATGAAACCACTGGCGCTGAATCCAAGGTTTTCCCCTTGGCTTGTCTGGTACCACTTCACAGCTGCAAAAAATTACCTGGGGGAGAAAAGAACAGTTAGAAAGTATCAGGCCTAGTGTTTCAGGGCTGATTTAATGTGGGCAGAAATCTGCCCGAAGGAACAGGAGCAGGGAGAGCCCTGTGGCCTTTATTGCTCTGTGTTTTCCCTGGAGCTCTGACCCCTCTGCACCAGCTCAGCCAGAGCCACTTTCAGTGCTGCAGGGTGGTTTTGTGTTGTAATTCCTCTCTGCATTCTTTGCTTTCTGCAGCTTTTTTCTGGGGTTTTTCCCTTTTGCCCCACAGCTGTGCTCAGCAAGCCCTTTTTCCCTTCCTGCAGCTCCTGGGGGTGCTGTTGTATCAGCAGCCAGGGAGGGCTGGGGATAAAAAGCCCCCGTGTGACATTTGCTCCTTGTTTCCTGCAGGTCCAGGCAGCAAAAGGCTGGGAATAGATGGAGACAGGGAAGCAATCCCACTGACACTACAGATTGCATACAGCAAGGTCTGTGCTGGCACTGCTGGGGCACCTCCAGTGCTGGGGACAGCTCTGGGATACTCATGGCAAGGACACTGAGGGGCTGGAGTCTGTCCAGGGAAGGGAACAGAGCTGGGAAAGGGAATGGAGCTCCAAGAGCAGCTGAGGGAGCTGGGAAAGGGACTCAGCCTAGAGAAAAGGAGGCTTGGGGGGAACTTCTGGTTCTGTACAACTCCTGACAGGAGGGGACAGCCGGGGCAGGGCTGGGCTCTGCTCCCAGGGAACAGGGACAGGAGGAGAGAGAATGACCTTGAGCTGCACCACAGGAGGTTTAGATTGGATGTGAAGGAATATTTCTTCACCAAAAGGGTTTTCCAGCCCTGGCACAGCTGCCTGGGGCAGTGATGGGGTCACCATCAGTGGGGATGATTAAAAGATGCAGGGTTAGTGCTTAAGGACTTGGCAGGGTTAGATTTAGGGTTGGAATCGACCTTTAAGGTCTTTTCCAAGCTGAATGGTTGTGTGCTTCTCTCCCCTGGGCTCTGGCTGGTCCCTGCAGACAGCTGCCAGTGGCAGGAGTCACTGGAATGACGTGGAGAAGGTCTGCACCTCCGTCAACCTCAGCAAGGCCTGCAGGAGGCACGAGGAGCTTGGTGGGTACAGGGGCCCCGTGCCCAGGGAAGGGTGGGAGGCACTGGGGGAGTGAGGGAACAGATTGAATCTCCTGGCTGGAGCAAATGAGAGAGGTGAGGATGCAGGAAACACGAGGGAGGTGCCTGATGTTCCCTCAGCTGTGCTGTAGTCCTTAGGTGTGTGCCAGTCCTCAGGACCACATCAGGGACAAGGGACATGTCCTGTCCCACTGTCCCAAAAACATCCACTGGGGATGGGATGGCTCAAACCCCAGGATGGCCACTGGAGAGTGATGCTTTCCAGAACAACGCTTATTTAGCAAGGAGGAGCAGCAGGTAAAACTCTTCAGATTAAGCAGGACCGAGGGCCAGGTGCCTGTCCTGCATCCACAGCCGCCCTGCCTCACATGCATCTCTCAACACACCCTTCCTGAGCTGCTGCTGCCACTCAGACACAGCTCCCAGCCACCTGCCTTGGCCTCAGAAGCCTTTTTTCTAGTCAGGTTTCCAATTAATCAAGCTTTGAGCCTTTGAAAAGCTCCAAGGCTCATGGTCTGTGCGTGTATTTGGTTTGTTTGCCATCAGACACATCCAGTTCTGAGAGACTGAGGCCGTTCAGGTGCTTTTTCCTCATGCCTGGTGCCTGGCAGGTGTTTGTCAGCAGGACAACCAGGGGAAAGGGGTTGTACCAAACTGGAGACATCCCTGTATGCTCTGTGGAGCTCCACACTTCCCTCCTGTGCCTCCTCATCCGTGGAGCCAGGCAGCCAATCCTGGGAGAAAAACATCAGGAATGGGTTTCTCACCCCCTGTAAATGTAGAGTTGATTGTTCATGCTCTAGTTCAGGGTTTGCATCAGGGGTGCCCTCAGCTCCTCTCTGGGGAGGGTCCCCTTGGCTCCGTTGCTTTTCCCGTTGAGCAGTTTGGCCACAGGATGTCACTGTAATTCCAGGCACCAAGAGGCCTCTCCAAGTGGGCTCAGGAGAAGCAGGATAGAGTCAGACTTTCCTCACGCTGATGGGCAATGCTGCTTCTCCTGTTTGCAGCCCAGGGCGGTTCAGTGTTCCCTCCTGCTGTATTTGGAGAGCAGCTGGAATTACAGAGGACATTTAGCAGGAGGAGAGGAAAGCTGGGACTGCACTGCATTCCCCCAGTAGTGGGATCCTGCTTGGGCTCCAGCTCTGGTGTGCCTTGAGAGTTGCAAGGACCACTTGGGCTCCCAGCAGAGCCCCAGGTCATGGCAGTTTCCTTCTGTTGCAGCCTCGAAGACAGAATGTCTCAACTTAACCATGACCGAGGTGGTCAAGAGGCAGAACTCCAAATCCAAGAAAAGTTTCAATCAGGTAACTCTAATCCTGGAGCTTTTACATTTGGGGAGATGAGGTCGGCCTGGCCCAGCTGGGAGGGGAGCAGGGCTGGAGAGAGCAGCTCCTTGGGAGATCGCTTGGCTGCTGCCCCCAGTCCTGCCCCCAGCTGCCCTGCCCTGCCCAGGGAATGGCTGGGGCAGCAGCTCCCTCACTCCAGCCTTTCCTCTCAGCAGATCAGCGTGTCCCAGATCAAAGTGGACAAGGTCCAGATCATCGGGGTCCAGTCCTCCTTTGCCGTGTGCCTGGACCAGGATGAGCAGAAGATCCTGCAGAGTGTAACCAGGTGGGAACTGCAGCCAGAGCTCCTGGGATGGGGCATCCTAAGCTGTCCCTGAGCTGTGTGTGGGAAAGGGGTGCTGGGTTTGCAGCCCCATTCCCGCTGGGTTTGCTGGCCCGTTCCCGTTCCCATTCCCGCTGGGTTTGCAGCCCCATTCCCGTTCCCATTCCCGCTGGATTTGCAGCCCCATTCCCACTCCTGCTGGGTTTGCAGCCCCATTCCCGTTCCCGTTCCCATTCCCGCTGGGTTTGCAGCCCCATTCCCATTCCCATTCCCACTGTGTTTGCAGCCCCATTCCCATTCCCGCTGGGTTTGCAGGCCTGTTCCCATTCCTATTCCCATTCCTGCTGTGGTTGCAGCCCAATTCCCGTTCCCGCTGGGTTTGCAGCCCCATTCCCGTTCCTGCTGGGTTTGCATTCCCGTTCCCTTTCCCTCTGGATTTGCAGGTCCATTCCCGCTGCCCTGGCGGTTCTCAGCCCACCCCTCACTCAGCTGCTGTTCCTTGTGTCTCCCCAGGTGTGAGATCTCCGTGTGCTACAAGCCCAGGGACAGCGACCCCCTGGCACCAAGAGGGTCCCCTGTGCCCCCGCAGGGCCCCTCCGAGTTCCACTCCCTGCTGTGTTTGCCCATTGCCACCTTCAGTGGGGCACTGCCCTAGAGGAGCTGTGTCCCTCCGGACCAGGCTCCATCCCAGCCAGTCCAGGCTCAGGAGAAGGAGGAGGACACCCAGCCCTGCTTGGCCAAGAGCTGCAGCTGCAGAGTCACTGTGGTGTCCCTGTGGTGTCCGAGCTGCTCCTGCTCCAGGCTCGGCCCCTCCTCGGGACAGGGGATCCTGGCCCTGGTGTCTCTGGGGTTCCCAGCAAGGAGAGGAAGGTGGTTCCTGGATATCTCCCTGTGGATCAGCAGATGCCAACAGCTGGGTGGGAGGGCAGGGCGAGGACAGGGATATTCCTTGCCAGAAGATGGTGCAAGGGGGCTATGGGGGTGAGCTCATGGGGGATGTTTGGGAAAAGGAACGTCCTTGGCTCAGTGGTGCCAGGTGTCCGTCAGTGCACGGGAATTACAGATCCCATTGTATTGGTGAAATACCTGCCCATGTCCTGGTGGTGTTTCACCTGTGACAGGTTGACAATGCTCTGGACAGTTTTCCCAAGGCTTTCCTTCCCTTCTGGAGGTCGAGTGTCCTGTAGGGAAGCAGAGCAGGGATCCTGCAGCATGGGCTGGCTGTGTCCCAGGGAACTGAGTGCAATTGGCCATTCCAGGGCAAGGACAGCTGCTGGTGGATCCGTGTATTTCCTGTGCAGTCAGGAGAGGCATTCCCAATCCCTGCAGGATTCCAGCACCGAGCTGTAATCCCTGTCCAGCCCCTGGTCTTGCATCCTGCTCCCAGCACTGTGTGCCAGAGCCAGCCCAGGGCTGAACCCTCAGCAGGTGCTGGACTCCCAGCAGGGAGGGAGGCACTGGGGAAAGCTCCAGGATTGCCTTAGGCCCACCTGCAGGGTCACACTTGCTGGAGAAGGACCCAGCACCAAACCTGAGTGACACCTGCAAGTGACAGCAGGATTGGAGATCCTCCCCCCCCACAAACATTCCAACCTCTTCCCTCTCTCTGCAAGGCTGTGAGTACAGAAAGGTGCAATATTTGAGGATATTTAGTGGTAATCTGACCCTATGAGCAAAGCAATAAGACTGGAAAAGCCTCAGGCTGTTTCTGGGTGGTTTTTGGGGATTGTACTGGTGCTAGCAGCACAAGAGCTCATTGCCTGCTGCAGGCCCAAAGGAGCTTGATCCGCAGGTTCTGTGTTCCCTGGGTGTGTCTGGAAGGGACCCTGGTCCTGCTGGGGGCTTCAGGGCTCAGCCACAGTGGGGTCAGTCCATGGGGTCCCTTGATCCTCCGGGAAGCAGGACCTGGTGAGCTCTCAGCTCTGTCCCCAAGGGCTGGTGGCACAGCAGCAGTGTCACTTGAGGCTCGGTCTGCCAGGGAAAGGGCCAGAGCTCCTGGGGGCTTCAGGTGTGTCAGAGGAGTGAGGTGAGGTTGGTGTGCTGCATTCCCCCATCCATGCTGGGGTGTTGGGGGTCCCTCCTGTGCCCCTGGCTCTTCTGGCTGTGGTGGCTGCTGGACATGTTCTGCTCCCACTGTCCCATGGCTGGGGACAGCTTGGCCTGGGCCAGGGGTGAACACCGTGGTCCCCGAGGTGCTCCCTGGTGTCCTTGGCAGCTCCAGGTGCAGCTCCTGCCAGGGGTAGAGATGAGGACATCCGAGATGTGCCCACACTCCTGAGGCCTCTGTGCTTCCCCCTCCTGCTTGAATCGCCCACCCCAGGCTGGTGCTGCCCTGGGGAGCCAAGGAAAGCCCCTCGGGGGGTGAAGCCTCCCTTGGTCAAGAACAGGAACCCTGGCCCCACCCCAGAGCAGAGCCAGGTTGGTCTCCCAGCAAGGATCCAGCTTCCCTGGCCTCACACCGGCTCCAGGAGCACCCAGCTTCTCCAAGTGCCTGGAGCAGTGTCTATCCTTGGCAGGGACCCCTGGCAGTGCCAGACCCTGCTGGGCTGTCCCCTCCTCATGCCTGGGCACTCCTCTCCATCACTATTTTAAGCCAAATAGGCTCAAGGGATCAGAATCAGACTTTAGTGGCTTGGAAAAGCCACTTGGAAAAGGTTTTGTCACTGACTTTTCCTTCCCCAAACAGGTTTGTGGTGTGTTCTCTCCAGTGGGGCTGGAATTTGGCAGGTGGTTGTTTTTGTTCAGGCTTTAAAACAGCACCTTATCCTGTCAAACACTGCTCTTTGGGATCTTGGTATCTGTGGCTAAATCCAGGCCAGGACATAAATCCCTCTGGGTTCAGCTGGCCCTACAGCAATCCTGGAGAAGAGAATTTCCCTCCCATAGAGAAAACCAAGCACAAACTCCAGGGACTCATAATCCTGGCCAAGGTTTTGACCTCTGATGCTTTCTGGAAATGAAAGAATTCCAGGGCTCTTTGAGGTTATCTTTGTACATTTGTGTAGCCTCAGCAAATCTGTAAAGTCTGTGCTGATCTGTAAAAACTGTGCAGAGAATTTTTAAAGTAATTGTAAAATATTAAAAGTTGATTTATTTCCAGTTCAGGAGCAGTAATTGGGTCAAGGAATTCCTGGGTGGGTGGGAGGCATGGGAGGAGTCTCCAAATCTCCCCAGAGGAGATGACCTGGAAGCAGGAAAAGGCTGAAGAATTCATTGGGATGAGACAATTCCAGCACCCACCACAGCACCGGGATTTTTCCTTCAGGTGCTCCAAAGTCTCCTGCTCACAGGTGGGTAACCTGGGATTAACCTGCAGGTAGAACCTGCACAGTCTTTATCAAATAAATTCTATTTTCCACCCTCACAGGACATCCTGAGATGCTGCTCAGACTTGAACACTCCATGGTTTATTATGATCATCTTTTTATCTCCTTCATATGATTTTTTTCAAGAAAAAGAAAACAAAACAAAAAAGGATTGGAGATGACTCAGTTTAGAGAAATGAAAAGGCAGCTTCAATGCCACCAAGCTGTCAGCTTGGCTTTCCCTCTCCCCAAATTCCCTCACCTTCTATATTTGCTGGAGCTGGGCTAAAAACAGGACTGGGCTGAAGGCCAGGGTAGAAAATAGAGCCGCAGCATCAAACGTGTTTGGTTTGTGACCTGTTCCTTCCGTAGTGTAAGGAAATCACCCGGGGCTGGGTTTGGCCGTCTGCCAGGGCCGGTTTCCCTGCGGGATGGGAGCGGGCTCGGGCAGCTCCGGTGGCTTTGGCCAAACCCTCTGCTCCCCTCGGAACCGCGGCTGCCGCTGGGCTTCGTTATTGAAGCAGCCCCCGAGGGACGGAAAATTAAAGCGGGGAAAGCAAAAGCAAAGCATCCCTGAAGAGCAGCCGGGGCAGGAAGGAGCAGTCCCGAGCTCCCCTGGCCGGGAGGGTGCGGGGCAGTGGCCGAAATAGGAACCGCACGTCAGAGGAGGAGGAGGAGGAGGAGGAGGAACAGCGCCGGGCACGGCCACTGCCCCCCTGCGACAGCCCTGGGGAGGCTGGTGGCAACTGAGGGGGCTACCACGGGCTCTGAGGGGCCAGAGTGTGAGGAGCAGGAGGGAGCCAGCCCCAAGTGGGTGTCACAGCAGTGTGACCTAGTTGAGAATCTGCCACTGCGGCACGGGTTCGGGGTTCAGGTGGCAGTGGGGGCTCCGGAGCAGAGAGAGCTGTGGCTGCTGCCATGGCAGGACAGTCCCTTCCTGGGCAGCAGGGTCCTCTCCAGGCAGGGAACCCCCTCTGCGATTGGTGCTTCAGGTGAGCTTTTTCTGTTTCATTGAATCCCAGAATGGTTTGTGTTGGAAGGAACCTCAAAGCCCACCCAGTGCCACCCCTGCCATGGCAGGGACACCTCCCACTGTCCCAGGCTGCTCCAGCCCCAGTGTCCAGCCTGGCCTTGGGCACTGCCAGGGATCCAGGGGCAGCCACAGGGCCTGCCCACCTCACAGGGAACAATTCCTGCCCAATATCCCATCCATCCCTGCCCTCTGGCAGTGGGAGCCATTCCCTGTGTCCTGACACTCCAGTCCCTTGTCCCCAGTCCCTCTCCAGCTCTCCTGGAGCCTCTTTAGGCCCTGCAAGGGGCTCTGAGCTCTCCAGCCACCAGAGTATCAGGAGATCACTTCAGGAGACAGAGTTTTTCCATGTGAGGAAGATTCCCACTGCTTCAAAACCTCTCTGCACCCCACCCATGCACAGAAATGACCGACAAGGCTCCAAAATACCTGTAAATCCCAGAGCACAGTGTTTGCAGGGACAAAGAGCTGGTTTGTCCCTGGCCAGTCACACAAGAGGTTCTTTCTCTGCTTCAGTTTGGTCCTTCCCTTTTTTTTCCCCAGTCTTCTGACTGGCAGCTTTGTGTGAGCACAGTCATACCTGGCTCTTCCTCTCTCTGTGGCCAGGAGCTGATGTTATCTGGGGGATTTGGCAGTTCCCTATGCTGCTCTGAGGGTTTCTGTCAGCTGTGCTCTGGTGTTTAATAACATCAGAAAATACGGGGAACCAACCTCTTCCTCCCCCTTCTAGGGGCTGCCACGAGGAAATGTGGCCCCACGGTAGGAGGAGGGTTAATGGTGCTGTGACAGGGATGGAAAAGGCAGCAGGGGAAGGGGTGGGGTGAGGCTAAAGGCTCCCAGCAGGACCCTGTAGTGAAATGGATTTTTGGGCTGGGATCCCGAAGTTGGTGGCAGTGAGCGGGTTTGTGCTATGGGCAGTGTCCAAGGGAGCTCTCTGGCCTCCCCTTCTCTGTGCAGGGAGACAGAGTCCAGTTCTGGGGCAAAACAGGGGATTTGGGTGGAGACTTGGGGCCTGCAGTGCCCAGCTGGGAGGGGAGGAGGGCAAATATCCGGGGGCAGGAGAGACCCCAGCCCTGGCGATGCAGCAAAGCAGGAGCACACCCGGCACGGAGCGGCCCCGGTCACCCCTCCTGCCCCATGCAAAGCGTGGGGCTCACCCCCGTCCTGGCACCGCCCTCTGCCCTCTGGAATTTGCATGGAAAAGAGGAGAGCGTGGCACGTCCTGCCCGTGCCACTGCTCCTGCAGCCTGGGAAACTCCTGCTGAGGAGGGACAGACAGAGGTGGCATCAGGACGGGGGACAGGCACGGGACAATGCAGTAGCGAGCAGTGGCGCCCCGGACGTTCAGCTGGGCTCCTGAGGGCGCTGTTTGTGACCCCGGCAGGGACAGACAGCGTCCCGTGTGTGCCCGTGCCGTGCCCGCGTCCCCCGCGGACGGGAGCGCCCGAGAATGAGTACAGGCCGGGGAAACGAGGATGTTTTCATTGCTGCTGCTGTTCCCGGAGCCTTCCTGCCCGCGGGGCGGCTCCGGGCGGGGCTGGGGAAGGGGATGCAGCACTTGGCACCAGCGCAGCGAGGGGGAATTGACGGCCAGGGACGCTGACAGCCTGAGCTGCCTCCTCTTGCCCTCTGTCCCGCTCAGGAAGGAAGAAGGTTATTTTTAAACCTGAGGCCAGGTACGGAGTGGTACCTAAGGATTTTCCTCATGCAAAAGAAATGGGAAGTGATGCAGCGTCAGCTGCAGTTCCCACGCTCCCTCCGGAAGGATTTTCTCCCCCAAACCTCCCCTTCTTGCCCGTTCCTCCAGCAAAGCTCAGCACCTCAGACCCCCTCTAGGTACCAGGTGGGGCTGATCCAGCTCGGCCCTGGCCACAGGAGGGGACAGCTCTGGCGGTGGCAGTCGCTGGCTGGAGAGGCTGAGACTGCGCTGGGGCTGCCCTGGGCACTGTGCCCAGCAGAGCCTGGGGCACGCACGAGGGGCACACAGGACTCCAGCTCATCCCTCCCGCCCCGCACCCCCCAGCGAGCAGCGCTCATCTCCATATTTGGGCTGTCCCCACACCCGGGTGCCAGCCCGGGATGGTGCCAGCCCGCACGCAGCTCCCGGGCTGCGCCGAGCGCCAGGGCACCGCCAGAGCCCGGAGCTGCCCTGGGGCTCAGCCCTGCTCCGAGCGGTGACAATGACACCCTGCTGAGCACGGCCACACCTGCTCCAGGCTCTGTCAGGGCAGTCGAACTGTTCCAGGAACACATTCCAGAGGGGCCGGCCATCCCTGCCCGGGCTGGATCCCGAGCTGGCAGCAGCAGGAGCTGCCGGGCTCTGAGCTAAAGCAGATGTGGGAGATGCTGCGGGCGGGAGGCTCTGGCAGGGGCACAAACACCGTGCCTGGAACGGGCGGCTGGAGAAGTGTCTTTGGGTGGGCTCCTGGTCTCCCAACCAGCAGCAACGCTGTTTGTTGGGAGCATCCAGGCTCGCTGTGCCTCCCTGGGCGGCAGCAGCGCAGGGATTGTCCCTGTCTGGGATGGCTGGCAGCCCAGCACGGGCTGTGCCAGGGCCGGTGCCAGGGGCGGTGCCAGGGCTCACAGACTCATCCCAGGGCAGCCCGACCGGCGGGGCTGGTTAGAGGGGATTGGAGCCACGGCAGGGCTGAGCCTCCTTCCCTGCTCCCGCCCGTCCAGAGAGCGCCAGAGCCCCACACGGGGACAGCTCTGTCACCGGGGGACTTCTCCGCGAAAGAGGAAGTTGTCTCGAAATAACTCGCGCTTCCCTTTCTGCCCTGCGCGCCTCGAAGCGGCTGCAGAGCCCGGGAGCCGCCGGGGCACCCGCGCCCCGTCCCCGATGTCCCCTGCGGGACCCTGCGGTGCTCCCCGCACTGGCCGGGCCCCAGAGGAGGTGTTGTGACTCCCTGGGCCCCCCGTGCCCGCCCTGAGGAAGGTAAGAGCCCCGGAGGGCGCGGTGCTCCGGACGTGGGTAAATCCTGTGGCTCAGCCTCTCGCGGCTGCCGCTGCTCTCGGGGCTGTCCTGTCACTGGAGGGCTTTGTCTGGGACCGGCGTCGTGTGCACGAGCACTGAGTGCCGCGGGTGAAAGGACCTGGAAAGCCATGGATGGGGGCAGAGCCATTCCTCTTCTCGGGAAGAATGAGGGGAGAGAGCAGCGGTGCTGCAGGAGATCGGGAATGGAAATTTTTGTGCCAGCTCCCCGGCCAGCGCCAGGTCCTGCTGGGCAGGGGGTTTGCCCCGGGGCCTGTCCCAGGCAGGAGCGTGGGGACTTTGCTGCCCTGGCCCGTAGAGGACACCGGGGGGGTTTGGTGGGGTGGCTGCCCTGGCCCCGTGCCAGGCCCCAGGCTGGGTGAGGGAGCGGTTCCACCCCGTCTCGGGGGCTGCTGCCACCCCAGCCCTTGCCCAGAACACCTGCAAGGGACTGTCACCTGCTCCGTGCCACCCCCGGCGCTCCCTGCCCCAGCTCCCCGTGTCCGGGGGGCTGTGCTGGGGATTCTGGCACGGCCGGGGGTGATGCACATCCTGGCACTGGCTGTGTGTGCAGTCGTGTGGCTGCCCAGCTCCCCTGCCCTTGGCCCGGGGCCTCGGCTGTCCCCTGAGGCCCCGAGCAGCAGTGACAGGGCAATAAAGAGTGATGGCAGCGGCGATAACGAGGAGAGAGCACGGCCCCGTCCAGAAAGGAAGCAAAAATGTGCGTGCTCGGGGCCCGAGCTGCGAACAAACGCAGGCGAGCCAGCTCTGCAGCAGGCAGGGCTTGGTCCTCCCGCCCTGAGCGCTGTCCTCGGCGTCCCCTGGCTGCTCAGAGCCACCTCACCGTGACCATTGACCTCCCCGGGATGCTGTTCCCTCCCACGGGAGCTCTCCAAGCGTTTGTACAGATCAGCAGCTCTTTTTCCTTTCTGTCTTTCACTTAAAGCTTTGGTTTGATGATCCTGGAGGTCTTTTCCATCTTAAACAATTCTGGGATTCTGGCATTCTTCGTCTTTACTAAGCCTGAGCACAGGAACAAATTCCCCTGGGCTTCCAGGGCTGATTTATCACCTCTGAGTATCACAGATTTGTCCTGGCCCTGTGAGATGGCACAGGCAGCCAGCAGTGGTTTTATTGGAGTTTCCAGTTGTGGGGCCACGTGTCCAGGTTGTTCTGTGACACAAGCACTGCTTCCTTACTGTGGCCCCAGATGAGAGAATCTCTGCTCACAGAAGGGCCGTGATTGGCTCCTGTTCAGCATCAAGCTGCAAATCCCCATGGAGGAGCTCCCGTGTTCTCTGCCATGCTCAGAGGGCTCCCCCTGGGATCCCGTGAGCTCAGAGCAGCCCTGCTGGGACGTGGTGTCACTGCACAAGTGACAGGGGTCCTGCCGTGTGTGGCCCCTGGCAGGGGTTTCCCTGTGCCCAGCTCAGCTGGATTCAGGTTCCCACCTCCCCACAGCCTCTGGCAGGTGGGGTGGGCATAGCTGCTGCTGTGACAGGAAGGTTGTGACAGGAACCTTTCATCCACTGGATGAGGTGGGATGTGGGCAGGACCCTTCCCCAGCACCCAAACTCTGCTTTTCCCTTGGACTCCTGTGCTTGGGAAGGCACAGCCCCCAGAGCAGCCCTGTTTGGGTCATGCCCAGCCCCACTAAGGCTGGCACAGCTCTCAGCTGGCCCTGGGGGCTCTCAGGGGCTGCTGGCCCTGTGGCTTTTGGCTTTGCTGAGCTGTGCTGCTGCTCCTGGTGCTCTGAAGGAGGGGCTGAGCAGGCTGAGTCACATCTTTGCTCTGAGGTGTGACACGCCTCGAAGGCAGCAGCAGCCACCCACCGTGGAGGGGGCAGGGGAGCTGCTGGCAGAGATTTCTGCTGGGCTGGCTTTGATTGAGGCTTAGGGTGCTGTAGTTCTTCAGGCCAGACTGGAGTTTTGGGGTGCTCACTGAAAGCAGAGGGGGCTGTTGGTGTCTGTGCCCTGTAATTAAATCCCCTTTCTGACCTTGTCCTGGTGCAACCCTAAACCCTCGTCCCTTCCTGGCTAAGGGCTTCCCTGCACCCTCCCTGCCAGCAGCTGTCACATCACTCTGTCCCACGGTGCCAAGAGAGCCCCCCAGCCCGGGCACTGCTGCCCACAGGGATGGTGACACTCACAGCGTGCTGGGGTCACTCTGCTCACCCCCTTCCTGTCCCCCCAGGTGAGTCATCTGTGCCCTCCCCAAGTCACCTCCGCTGTGGCCACCTGCGGGCAGCTCCCAGCAGAGGCTGGAGCTCCTCTGCCATGGACAGGACAGTCCTGTGACCCCGCACAGAGCCGGGCACGGGGACATTGTTCTGTCCCAGCCGGTGACACAGAGATGGCTGTGACAGTGCAGGGCTGTCACAGTGGCCGTGCTGCTGACACTGCTGCCCAAGAGAGGGAATGCCCGGGGAATGGGTCTGGAGGGAGCCTGGGAACAGCTGTGCCACCCCACAGCCCCTCCCACCAGGAAAGCAGCCTGGTCACTCCCAGGTTGGCCACATTTGGAAATCTGAGCTCTCTCTGCTTTGAGTTCCCCTCAGGTGGGCAGTGCTTGCCTGGGCTGTTTATGAGCACAGTCCTGGCAGTGCCTTTCAAATCACACATATTTTTTCTCTGTGATTGTTTTTCCAAAGTTGACTCTGGGGATGGAAAGAGATGCTAAATCTAAAAAGCTGCTGTTTCCGGAAAACTCTTTCCTTTCCTTAGGAAGAATGAAATGTGATGTTGGCAAGGAAGTCTCCAAACAGTCAGTGGTGTCCAGGAAGCTGCTGGACTTCCACAGCTTCAGCAAAGGCCTGGGGGCTCATCCAGAGCTGGGGGTGATGAACACTCCCTGCAGTGCCAGGGGAGGAGTTTCATTGCTGAGCTGTCCATGAGCAGAACTCCCCTGGCAGGGCCATGCCTTCCCAGAGCAGCCAGCAGGCAAATGGAGCCTCAAAGATATGCTGGAAAGCCAAGTCTGGGCTCAAGATTCTCTTCCTTGGCAGTAAGAGCCCGAGGGAGAGCATCTGCTTTCATCTCAGAGCTGTCTGGAAGCAGAGCCCTGCCAGGGCTGGAGTTAGGACTGGAAATCAGAGCAGGAGTGGGGCTCAGGCTGGGCTCCAGCACTTGAGGTGCTCCCAGCTCTGCTGCAAGTCTGTCCCCCCCAGCAGTGTATCCAAAGGGCCAGAAAGGAGGGAGGGCATCCTTCTGTGGGGTTTGAGTCTCATACCCAGAGTTTTGCCCAGTTCTCATTAGAACTGAGAGCCCTTGGAGCTGATGGAAGGGAGAGGAGCAGACCCTGCCCTCGCTGTTCATCCTTGGCCAGGGTCCTGCTGCTGTCTGGCCAGCCAGGAGGGCTGGAGGAGGGAAAGCTCCCTTTGTCCTGGGCTGTGCAGCTGGGCTGGAGGTCGGGATCCAGGCCAGAAAGAGGGGATGGTGCTCTGGCAGGTGGACAGGCTGTGAGAGGAGGGAGCAAACGGGATGCAGGATCTGCCTCTGATGGGGGCCCCTGCAGCTCCAGCCTGGCCTGGGGTGAGGCTGTGAGGGGTGTGAGGGACTAGGGGACATGGAGTGTAAGGGATTAAGGAGTGTAGGGGATTGAGGGACTAGAGGTGTAAGGGATTAGGAGTACAAAGGATTAAGAGGCATCAGGAATGTTGCTGGAGCCGTTTCTCAGACTTTTGGAGCCACCAGCTGCAGTTTGGGATGCAGCCCAGAGGATGCAACATCAGATCCCCAGCACGGCTTGAGAGACACAGCCCTTCAGCTCCCACAGCCTCCTCCAGATCCCATCCTATCCCATGGATCCCATCCCATGCATCCCATCCCATCCCATCCCGGGCTCCGGCCGTGCGGGCTCCAGGAGCAGCCGGGCTGGGCGGTGCCGGGAGCCCTGCCGGGCTCCTCTGTGCCGCTTTCAGCACCAGCCTCGCTGCAGGAGCCGCGGGCAGGCGGGGAGGGCGGCACCGGGGGGGGCGGATTTGGGCTGTCCCCAGGCTGTCATCCCGTGA
>VXBR01004753.1:6208-18528 GCA_013400215.1 Cisticola juncidis | reverse complement strand
AAAAAAAAAAAAAGGAAAAAGGTGTCCCCAACCTCCAGTGGGTATTGCTGGAGGCTCCCAAACCACTGCAGGGCCTGATTCTGCTTTCTCCATGTTTCACATTTAAATCCATGGTGAATTTGGTGCAGGTAATTTGGTGCCCTCCCAGCCCAGGGGCTGTGTGGAAGCAGATTTAGGGGTCACTGCCTGTCACCTCCCTGTCCCCCTGCAGGCTCCCTGCATCCCTGACGAGCTCTGTGCCAGGGTTTATGATTTCTGCAAGAGGCTGCTGACCCTGCCCAAGCCCTTCTGCACCATCGGACTGGACTACGCCAGCAGGCTGCAGGTGGAGAGGACAGCCCCAGGTAAGGGGTGCCCTTGGGCCCAGCCTGAAGGAAATCTGCTCTAAAGCAGCCCCATGGACACTGAGGTGTCAGTGGGACTGCAGGGAACAGCCCCGTGTAGGGAGCAAGCCCAAGGACAGGCGGTTTCCTTTTTTCCTCTGTTGTCATTAAAGTTCTTCTAGTTAGAGCTTCCTTAAGAGGAGCCTTTCAAAGCAATCCTTTAGAGCAGAGCAAGGTGCAGACACCCTGTGAGGGGGAGGTGAAACAGGAGAAACCTGGTGGGGAATTTTGGTGCCATTCTGGGGAGTCTCAGCCCACTCCCATACCCCAGCACTCCTCCCCAGCGCTGCTCTGGCTGGAGCCCCAAGGGGCACCTTTATCTCCCCTGATTTTTGGTACAGGAATGGTTCAGTGTGCAGAGAGGGGATCTCCAGCAGGGCTCCCCTCAGAGCAGGATTCACAGGAGGGCTGTCCCTGAGCCAGGGCAGGGCATGGAGCCTCAGCCCGGGGCAGGGACAGGGGGAGGTGCCTCTCTCCTGATCCCTGGTGCTCCTCAGCTGCCCTGAAACACTGTCCCCATGTGGTCCTGGGGACAGAGCTCCTCCTCCTGCCTCCAACTCCACTCCCAAGCTCAAAATGCCCTAAACAAAGGAAGGGAAACACAGGAAATCATCCCAGAATAGAAGGGGGTTTCTTTTTCTGGAGCCTGGCCTTTGTCCTTGTCCGATTTTAGCTCTGGCCCAGTTCTTGGCTGTTTAACCTCATCTCAGTGGGTGTTCCCCGACCTGGCAGAGCCAGCTCAGCCTCTACACCTGGGAGCAGCCCTGTCCCAAGAGCTGTGTTACTGCTGCTGCCCTCACTGCTGGTGTTCCTGCCCTTCCCAGGAATCTTGTACCAAAGGATGGTCATTTCCGAGCACAGCCTGCCGAGCGCCCCGTTCCCTTACCAGGAGAAGTGAGTGCTGCCTCTCGGGAGGGGCTGGGGCTGTTATTTCGTGGTCTCTTGGGGAAATCTGTCCTTTTCCAAGCCTTGGAATTAGTCCTGGTTGGAACAGACAGCCTGGGCCTAAGCCACGTGGGGGACACAGCTGGGTGACATGCAGTACCTCACTAAATTGCCACTGGGAGGCCACATTCCTCCTGTGTCCAAAATCATTCTGGGAGGCAGGGAGCTGCCCCTGGTGGGGAGACAGGGTGGAGAAGGGGAATATCAACAGCAACAATGGAAAAAGTTGAGCTTTGGAAATGGAAAATGTGAGCTGCTCCTGCCAGCCCTGACATCGGTGATGTGAATCTGCATCTCCCCCCTTCCCCACCCTGCTGCCTCCCAGGATTTTCATCTTTGCTGACCCAGAGCTGCTGCCTGAAGCCATCTGCAATGCACTGGTCACTGACACCGAGGCGGCCCAGGTGTCCCAGAGCCCCGGGGGCTGCATGAGCTGCGTGGTCACCCATGCCCTGCAGGCGGCCCTGGGTGACACCTGTGACATCCACGGCCTCAGGGCCCGACTCCAGGTACTGCAGCAGCTGCTCTGGTGCTTTTCCAATGCTCCTGCTCTGGCTGAACACTTTGGAGAAGCAAAAAGTGTTTTGGCCAGTGGAGAAACCCCCCAGCTCCTCAGCACTGGGCTCCAGCCCCAGCAGCCCCAGAGGTGGGCTGGGCTGGACCCAAACACCCCTCAAATGGAAAGCAGTGGCTAGAGCAGAGCCAGTGCTTGGAACCTTTAGTCTAAGTATTGGTTTTGCCCAGCAGAGCTGAAACAGGGCCTCTGTTATCTCCTCGGAGAGCCCCTGGGCACCACAGGAACTCCTGGGGAAAGGTTTCCATCAGTTTTCTCCAAAACCTCCTGGAAGGAGCTGTGGGGCCACAGTAACACAAATGCCTGGCTCAGAAACTTTGCAGAGGCTCTGGGCAATTTCCACTCCCAGGACACCTTTGTGTGCCTGCCGTCCCCATCTCCCAAGAGCCAACCCAAGTGCCAGCACGGCTGAGGGTGCCCCAAGGGACACGGTGCCCACCAGCTGCCCAAGGAGCTCTAAGCTGCCAGCACAGCCACCGTCTCCCCTGGGGACAAGAGGACGTGTGTGTGCCCCTAGGACGCAATTTGTGCAGGGCTCATTTGCTCTCTCTGCCCATCCCGCTGCCCTGGCCGTGGCTCATTCCCCGTTCCCAGGAGTTCACAGCCGCTCTCCCGCCAGGCCCTGCCCCCGGGGGATGTGGAGCTCTGGTTCCAGCAGGTGGTGGCGGCCGTGGAGGGCGCGGGCAGCGAGGGCGGCTCGGAGCGGGGCCAGCGCACGGCGCGGCTGCAGAGGATCTACCACGGCCTCCTGGGCTCCTTGCCCGCAGGTGAGCCCCAGGCAGACCTTCCCACCAGGACAGGGAGCCCTCGTGTCCCCACGGTGTCCCTGCCATCCCCTGCAGCAGCAGGATCAGGCTCCCTGCGGTGACCCGATGGCCAGCAGAGAGAGCTGGCCCTGGAAGGCAGATTTGTCACTGAGGAAAGGGACAATGGGAATTCCTGTTGTTGATTCAGCATGGGACTGGATAGGTTTTAAGGTCTCTTTGTGCCCGAACCTTTCTCTGATGTGCTGGATGGTGGCACTGACAACTCCTGCCATCCCTGCTCTGTTCCAGCCTGGTGCCACTGCAGCCACACAAACGATAGCAAAATCCCAGCCCTTCACATCTCCTCACACAGATCTGGGGCAGCCAGAGGGAAATGGGGTCATGGTTCCTCTCCTGGCTACTCCATGTGTCCCAACCCCTTCCAGCCTCCAGAAGGCTGAAGAGTGTCCCAGTGCAGGATTTTGGGAGGAGCAGCCAGTGGTGCCGGGAGGGGCATGGGGCCGTCACCTTTTGGGGGCTGTGAGGGGGTGAGGGGGTGGGACCATCACTTTTTGGGGGCAGTGAGTGTTAAATTGTCCCATAAGTGTCACAGAGCTCTCATGGGTTAAAACAGCTGGTGCTGGTGGGTCAGGAGGTTCGGGTCAGATCACCAAGTGCACTGGAGGCAGTGCTAGAGGAATGTTTATTTATTCTGCAATCCCTCTGCTGGCTGCAAAGCAAGGTCCTTCACTCCTGCCCGTGCCTCAGTTTCCCCCTGTTTCTTTCTCCCTCCCACCAGTGGTGTAGTCACTTGGTGATGGCTCCATTTATGAGGGCAGAGGCCTCACAGCCTCATATCTGGCCAGGAGCACTGGGGTGGGAGAGCCCCAGGGCTGCCCCAGCCAGCACTCAGCACTGGGGGTTTGTGCTCCTGTGTGGGAAATGCTCCCATGTGCTCCAAGCATCCTTCTTTCCCCAGAGAATGCTCCCCAGGAAGGGCTGCAGGGGACCCCTCTGCCCCACCCCAGCATCAGCTTCCACCTGTGGACAGAAGATGAGCAGCTCTGTGAGTGCCCCAGGGCTGGGGGAGCTGGGTGGGCTCTGAGCTGGGGGTCCTGTCCCATAGGGGTCGCTTAGCCCCAGCCCTTGGGCAGGGAGTTTTGGAACCATTTCCCCAAGGCCTTGCCCGAGGGGATTTGTGCTGACTGCCCTCCTCCCCGGGGCTGCTGGGCCAGCGCAGGGGTTTGGGCTGTGAAGGGCTGAAAGAGCCGGGGCTGCAGCAGGATGTGCCCACAGTACCTGACTTGGTTGTGGGTGCCCCTGGAGCCCTGGCAGTGTCCAAGGCCAGCCTGGATGTGGCTCTGAGCAGCCTGGTCTGGTGGAGCATGTCCCTGCCCATGCCAGGGGGTGGGAACCAGACGATCTTCAAGGTCCCTTCCAGCCCAAAGCAGTCAGGGATTCTGGGACTGGCGTGGTACCGAGCTCTCTCCGTGGGAAATGGGGCTGAGGGACTGAGTGCCCTTGGAGTCTCTGGCAGAGACCTCAGCTTGGCGGCTTCCCCGGGAGGAGGGAAACTGGGGCAGAGCAGGGCTGAGCCAGTTGCGCCTGGCGCTCCCTGCTGAAGCCACCCCGTGGCCGCAGGGAAGGAGCTGGTGCTGTTCCTCCGCCCGCTGTCGCACAGCTGCGAGCCCGACCGCCTCGGGCAGGACCCGGAGGCCGTGGAGATGCAGGACATCCTTGCGGACTGTGACTGCTGCAGGCAGAGCCGCTTCTCCGTGCTGTCCACGGACAGCGGCATCGAGCGGGACCTGCCCGCGCAGGAGGAGCCCTGCGCCGCGGACACCGAGCGCTCCCGGCTCCACAGGAAGGGCGGCATCAAGAAAAAGCTGTCCCCGCTGGACAGCGTGGCCTTGCTGCAGGCTGGCAGCGCTGTCCCCGGGGGGAAGCTCCCCGGGAAGCCGCCCAGGAGGTCAGGAATGCCCCCGGAGCCCGCGGCCCCGCTCCAGAGGCTGCACACCGCCCGCGTGGTGCTGCTGGGGGACGATCGCATCCTGGGCCGCCTGGCTCAAGCCTTCCACTCCCTCAGGTATCTGCGGCCACCCAGACTCTGGGGACAGCAGGACAGGGTGTCTGCTTTGCCCTTCAGGCTGTTGGAGCAGCCTAGGGCGGGGGTTGGGCTCAGCCTTACCTGGGGCAGGCTGGGACCCGGGTGTTCGGCTCCCGAACGCACCCGACTGTCACCGGCGGCTCTCCTGGCCCGAGTGACGCACAGTGCGAGCCGTCCCCTCTGTCCGAGGGCTCGCTGAAATGAACAGCAAGCCAGGCAAGGTGTTTTCCCACGCCAAAGGGAAACATTCTGCAGAGCAGCTGTTCCTCAGCCGGCGCTCCCCAGCCGCTTCCCCAGGGGCGGGTGACAGTGTGGACAGCCCGGGGAGCAGCGCTGGCTGCACAGGGACAGCAGGCCCTGACAAAAACCTTTCTGAGGCTCCCCTTTCTCTCCTTGTGTTTGATTTGGGGACCCAGGGCACGTTGTGGGAAAGGAGGCAGTGAGGGGGACACGTGGCAGAGCCACCGCTGGCACTGCCCAGCCTTGCCCAGGAGCCGCGTTCTGCCCCTCCCCTGGCGACATCTCCTCTGTCATTTCAGGAAGCGGGAGGCCCGGCGAGTGTTCCTGACGGCCAGGCTGGACCTGCAGTTCTACCACATCCCCGTGGCGCCGGGGCAGCCCTCGGCTGCTGCGGTGAGCGCCTGGCAGCGCCTGGGCTGCGGGGGGAGGAACAGGGACATCCAGGAATCCCCGCCCGTCTCTGCCCTGGTCCCACAGCAAGGAGGGTGGGAGCCAACACCGAGCTGCTGGGCTCAGTTTGGAGCCCCAGCTCCTTCAGTTCTGCCTCCAGGCCTCAGCTGCAGGAGGACCTGTGAGGTTTAGCTGAGGGCTGCTGCCTTTCCCGTGTCCCAGATGCTGAGGGGGAGCAGCTGCTGCTCATTGAGGGCTTTGCCTCCTTGGTCACGGCCCCAGGTTTAGGTCTGTGAGTCTCTACTTGTGGTTTATGTCAGGCGCATCCCTGCCCCTCAGACAGCCTCGAGGCACAGGTAAATTAACAATTGCATTTAGGATATCTTAGGCTGGTTCAGAGCTGGCTGTGACCCCTGACAGACAGGCTGTTAAAATGTCAGTGTTCTTTCTTTACATTCCTCACAGAAGTTCTGTGCTTGAGCACCTGCTAAATGAGTTTGACAACATCTCTGGATGGAGCAGAGAAAGGGAAGGGATGGGGGCAGGTCACAGATCTCTCTGATATGGTGAACCCCCCTATTTCTCCTTGGCTGCAGGAAGCTTCCCAGAAGTGTCAGCTAAGTCCCACAGGAGCTGGATTTAGGGCTGGAAGTGTCTGGGAGGGGTTCTCCAGGACCTTCTCTTCACATTTTGCTCAATACAAGCCCAGGAAAAGCAAACAATCCCCAGGCTGGAGTGACTGTGAGCTGTGTTTGCCCTGCAGGACCCTGCTGGCCCCGAGGAGCTGTGTGAGGTTGCCAGGTACCTGGGCAGGGCTGACCCCTGGTACGAGAGCAACATCAACACCCTGTGCCACATGATCCCCAAGCTGGCAACCATGGTACGAGGAAAACCTTCCCATTTCCCAGAAATGCCTGCAGCACCTGAGGAGGGGTCTGTGCCCTGCAGGGCTCCCCATCCCCAGACAGCTTTTCCTCAGTGAACCCTCCCCGGGGCTCTGCCAGGAGATGCCCGTGGCTGACACTGCCCCAGCCCACAAGTGCCATTTGCTGTGATGGGTTTTTTTGACGAGGGGACAGGAAATGGCAGATTTCAAGAAAGAAAACTTTTGCTGAAATCCCCCCAGCTCTCATTTCCCGGCAGTTTGAGCCACCACTGACAGCCTACACAGAAAGGGCTGAGAGTGGGCACAGCTCCCACTGCCTGTGGGTGACGGGGCCAGAGCACAGCTCATCCCTCACTGTGTCCAGCAAGGTGTGGGGCTTTGGCAGGGTTTTTGAGCAGTGCCAGGGTCTGACCCAGCCTATGGTTTGCCCCCAGCCGTCGTCGCCGAGCAGGGCCCTGGTGACCGACCTGTTCCTCACCGATGTCATCGCCTACTACGCCCGCATGGGCACCCAGCCCGTCGGCTTCCAGGTGCACTCTGTCAAGGTGGGTGGCACAGCTGGCACAGCCCCCGGGCCTTCAGTGGCCCCACAAGGGCTGGTAGAGCTGTGCAGAGCCAGCAGGGCCGGGGGCTTCCCGCAGATCCGAGCCTGGATCCGTGTTCCCCCGTCCCTCCCTGCCAGCTCCTGCAGCCTCTGACCCTCAGCTCAGCTGGAGCCCGTGATCCTGGCAAGGCCATTCCACCGTCTCAGCTCAGCAAAGGGAGCCTTGATGTTCCCCAAGGGTCACAGATATCCTGCTCTGCTGGGTTCGGGGTGCTCAGGAGCCCTGGTACCTCTTTCTGCTTTAGATGCTGTGAGCAAGCAGAGCTTTGCTAAGCAGCTTTGCCAGAAGCTCCCTGTACCTGCAGGGGCTTTGCAGGGTTTCCTGCAGCACCATTTGATTTATTTCCTGCCAGCTTTGCTCTGAAATGGTATCAGAGCAGGGCCTGGCATTTGAAAGGAGAGCAAAGAAGGGCTAAATTTGGGCATGCAACAATCACCCTGCCCTCCCTGCTCCCCTGGCAGCTCTGGCAGCCCCTCCACAGCTCAGGCTATGCACAGAGCTCCTTTTAATCTGCTCACAGCCACTGTGGCAGCACAACAGGAGCCCCTGCATGAGCAAACTGGCACGAGGCTTGCAAGGAGCCCTGGTAATTCCTGGTGGAGCATCCCCAGGACTTCACTAATAACCCATGGCCTGTCAGTCCTTGGAGTACCTGGGCCTCGCTTTGTGGCTGGGCATTTTGATTTTCTGTGAAATTTTCTTCCACTCATTTCTCCTCCCAGGTAAAACTTGGCAGTGAGAGGGTGGGTGACTGAGGCTGGGGGCAGGGGCTGCCTCCAGATGTGGTTTTCAGACAGAGCCCCTGAGCTGCTCTCCTGTCACACAGGGTGTGAGGCTGCCTGGGCTGCAAGCACTGCCCCTGCCTTCCCTTCTGGGCCAGGACCCCCCTGTTCCCCCCTGGCTGCAGGAAGCTGCCCCAGCTGTGAGCCAAGGCCTGCAGGAGCCGGGTGTGGGGCCAGGAGTGCCTGGGACAGCTTCCCCAGGACCTGCTCTTCACGTCTCGCCCAATACAAACCCATAAAAACAAAATAACCCCTAGGGCCGGAGAGACCTGCGATTTAGGTTGGATCAGAGAAACTGCGTCCCCTGAAGCTCAGCAGCGCCCCAGCCTGGCCTGGGGGCAGTGCTCGCGGTGGTGTGGGTGTGTGGCTGGGACCTGACTCGTCTCTGAGGGCACAGTGACATCCAGCGGCAGGGGACACTGCCCGTGTCTCGGCTGGCCCCGTCCCCGGGGCTTCAGGCAAGGTCTGCCACACTCCTGGAGCTCAGGAAGCAGAGCCAGGGCAGTTCCCCCATCCCACAGCAACCCTGAGTGCCCTGATAAGGTCCCAGCTCTCCCGTGGCTGCTCTGGAGAAGCTGTCCATGCTACGAGCCTCGTGTGACACCGCAGCGTGACAGAGGAGACGTCCTCAGGGATGTTCCTTCAGAGACATTCCTCCCAGGGATGTTCCCCTCAGGGATGTTCTCTCTTTCAGGTCCTGTTCCAGGACCCGGCACAGGACCCAGCAGAGGATGTGTTCCTCACGGAGCTGCTGGCCCAGGTGCAGGACAGCCCCTCCCACAGAGGTGTGTGTGTCCCAGCAGCCCCAGCCTGGACAGAGCTCCTGCCCTCCCCAGGTCCCACCCTGCCCATCCCTCAGCCTGCAGAGCTCCCGGCCATGGGCAATATTCCTTGTTCCTGACAAGATTTCCCTAAAGCCTCCATCTCCCTCCTGGGCCCAGGAAATCGGGCTAAATGGAAGCCCTGGTGGCTGCTGGCTCCTGGGCTCAGCCAGGGTTTGTAGTCTGTGCCTTTGGTTGGCTCCAGGGTGCTTGGGAGTTGGATCAGAGCCCTGATTTAGTTGAGACAAGCTGGGCTTCACAGCCAGAAGTTTTCCTGTTAGAAATCCAGTTCCTCGAATGCCAGGAATGGAACAAGAGGGCTTGAAGGCTGGACTGTTCCAGAAGCCCTGTCCAGCTCCTCCATCAGTGCACTCTGGTGTTCAGTGCAGTGGATATTTGTCACTGAGGTTGGGCACCGAGCCTGCAGTGGGTCTGTCCCACTGGCACAGAGCCTCAGCTCCCACGGCAGGGACAGAAGGGACAAAGTGTGACAGAAGGCCATTGTGGGACCCTGGGGTGGCACAGCCTGTGGGAGGATCCCTCTCTGCTGAACACAGACAAGTGGGATGAGGGAAGTTCATCCCTCCTGGTTCCCTCCTTGCAGAGCTGAGCACAACCAAGAGGAAAAGCACCCTGGAGGGCCCTGGCATCGATCTCACTGTGACCTACAGGAAGGTGAGTGGGGCTCCCTGCACCCCAGATGTCTCTGCTCCCAGGGATGCCCAGCAGGGCACAGATCTTCTAAAAGGAACCTGACCCTCCCTCCCCTCTGGAATTGCTCTCCAGGCAAGGACAGAGAGGCTGTGGTGAATCTGTTAGCTCCCCCTGTATGTGTGAGAAGCTGTCCCCAGCCCTCCCCACGCCCAGCCCCTGCCAGGGGCACTGACAAGACCCTCCCCTTGCCCACAGGTTGTGCTGAGTGAGCGGCAGAAGGAGCTGGCCCTGTCCCTGCGCTCCACGGGCCTGCTGATGAAAGCCATTCCTGCTGAGGAGGCTGAAGGTGGGTTCTTCCTGCTTTGCTGAGCTTTCTGATGCTCAGTGGAGTAAATCTGGCCACAGTCCCTGGTGTCTGCTGTGTCTGGGCTCTGGGGGTGGAATCAGTGACAGGAATATTGGTCTGGCCTTCCTCTTTCACCTGGCCCTTAGCACAGCCCCTCAGCTTTCCACCCCGAGCATGATCCCACACAATTCCTTTGCCCATGGAGCCTGCTGGAGTCCTGTGTGTCCATAGTCAGTGCTCCCAAATGTGGGACAGGCTGAGCTGAGATTGTGCCATGGCCCCAGCCCAACCCTCAGCTTCTGTCACAGGCCTGGACTGTCTGAGAGTGACCGTCACCGAAATCATCAGGATCAACAACTTGGCAGGACGGTCGTTCTCAGTAAGTACCCGTGGGATCCTCAGGGGCCAGAATCCCTCACAGCAGCAGGGAAAGGGGCAGCTCTGCGGGGAGGAGAAGGCTTTGGGTCACCCTGCTCGGAGGCACTTTTGTAATTGTCTTCCATGGAAATGCCTGGATGTTTGAGCCAAAGCCCCAGATGCCCTCCCTGCTGGCCACTGCCCTCCCTGCTGGTCACTGCCCTCCCTGCTGGTCAATGCCATCTCTGCTGGTCACTGCCCTCCCTGCTGACCACTGCCCTCCCTGCTGGCCACTGCCCTCCCTGCTGGTCACTGCCCTTGCTGCTCGTCAGAGCCATCTCTGCTCAGAGCCCCCAGCAGGCTCTCCCTTCTCTCCCCATCCAGGCTGTGGCAAACAGGTTCAAAACACGGAATATCAAGGTCAGGAGCCCAGAGCAGAGACCCTTCACAGTGCAGCTGGACAAGGACAGCAGGAGAACCTACAGGGACGTGATCGGGTGAGAGCCCCGGGGAGCGGGCCCTGCACATCTGCCCTGCATCCCCTCCCGTCTGCCAGGGAGCCCTGGGCCTCATCCATGACAAAAACCCTGTGTTCCTGCTCCAGGGAAAGCAGGGCACACTGGGACTCCCCTACATTTGTGGTTTTGGGTGATGGTGAGAGGAATAAAATGGTTCTTTACACAAAAAGTGCTGTCATTGAGACAGTAGAAAAACAGGCACCTCCAGGGACAAACAGAGCTTAGATCTCCTGAAAGATGAATTATATCAGGATGCTGAGGCTCTCTGCACTGACAGCATCCCTCACCTGGGGGTCTCTGGCAGGTGCAGGTGGGGGAGAGGGCCCAGCCCTGTGAAATGGCTGGGATTAATGTGCCTCGAGCAGCTGCAGTGACGTGGGATGTGCTGATGGTTCAAGGCCCAGCCAACACCAGCTGTGAATTCCTGAGTCACCCTGAGCCAGGCTCAGGACCTGGGGCTTGGGCAGAGCACTGACACACAGCAGCTCATCTGTGCAGTTAAACCCAGCTGGGGAAAGCGTAAAAGCAGCTGCAGCTCACAGTGGGAGAGCTCTCCCCCAGCAGGCAGTGCAGAGAGCTGGGATTTGCTCGGAAATCAGACCTGAACATGCAGGAAATGTGTTCTGTGCTCTTCCAGCCTGGAGGTGTCTCCCTGCCTCGAGCCCAGCTACTGCCTGCAGAAGACAAGGACCATGAAATTCAGCCCTGGCGAGACAGAAGACGTGGGGCTTGTGAAGTACCTGCCCAAGTCTCTGCTGCTGCCCATCAACACCTTCGCAGGAGTCATCCAGTGAAGGAAAGGGGAAAAGGTGCTGTGAGTGTGACATGGGGTCAGCACAGAGGACATGGGAAAAGAAAGCACACCAAAAGCCACCAGCTGTGGCTTTAAATGGCAATGGTGTGAATGAAGAGCTGCCCCAGCAGAGGCGGATGGGCTCGGAGGGCACAGCCACACCCTGCTGGTGACAGTGTGACAGTCCCTGCCAGGGGCAGAGCCACACCCTGCTGGTGACAGTGTGACAGTCTCTGCCAGGGGCACAGCCACGCCCTGCTGGTGACAGTGTGACATTGGCTGACAGCCCCTGCCAGGGGCACAGCCGTGCTGCAGGACTGCAGGACTGAGTTTTCAACTTTTGCACAAGTCAGGGAAAGCTTGGAGCTCCTCCATTCAGGAGGGGTGAGGAAGATCCATGGGAGGTGGTGCTGGCTGTCCTGTGGAGCTCAGGGCAGTTGGCAGCAGCAGTATTTGTTTTGGAGATGTCTCACAGCCCAGCAGGGATCAGGCTTTCACCTCACATCCCAAACATTTTTGGTGCTCCCCTATGCCAGACTTGGGCCACAAACATTCTGTCCCTGAAGGAAGCGGGAGGGAGGCAGGAGGCTCACAGGCACCTCGGGAACCCCCTGTACAAGCAGCTCTTGTTGGGATAATGTGGGGTTTCGGTGGCTCTGCACCCCTCTGCTTCTTTGGGGCTTCACTGTAGGGTTTGTGCACACAAAGAAAATGCTCAAAAAGCCAAAAGGCTTTGAGCTGGGCTGGACTGTGGGCTGTGAGTCCAAAGTTTGTTCTGTAAAGCTGTAAATTATGTAGATGGATGATAAATTATTTGTATAGGTGTCACGGATGACTTGTACCAGAGAGTGCAGTCCTTTTAATGCCAATTGAGAGAAATTAAGACAAACCCAAGCTAAAACTGCCAGCTGGTTGTGGTTGTGTGCTTGCACGTGGCTGGGGGACGGATGCCCGGGAGTTCCACCTGAACATGAAATTCAGTTTCTGCCCCGTGCAGTGCCCGGCCCTGAACAGATTGTCCAGAGAGGGTGTGGGGTGTCCCTCACTGGGGATACTCCAGAACCACCTGGACACAATCCCATTCCCTGTGGCTCCCGTCTGTGTTCCCCACTCCGCGGCGGGCCGGGATGAGGGCGAGCCCGGGGCTGGTCCCCTCCCAGCCCAGCGGAACCG
>VXBR01004752.1:665854-678959 GCA_013400215.1 Cisticola juncidis | reverse complement strand
TTTTTTTTTTTTTTTTACCCTTCTGGTCCAAACTGTGAGCTGTGATTCCTGCAGCCAGCAGCATAAATTGGTATTTTGATGCACATCTTTCTGTCTGGATTTCTGACGCCCCACCACCTGGGTACTTTGAATATAACACAATGGGTATTGCACCACAGTGAGATTCTGTTTGGAAGATTCTGTCACACGTGAGACTGTCTGGATTTTCTCTCCAGGCTCACAACTCTTTGCAGTAGTTTGTGACAGTGGGGTTAGCCCCCAGCATGTGTTTTCTGAATTACCACAATTACCAGCATTTTTTCTACTGTCCAGCAAACCCTTTTGCCTCCTTTTTTGTTACAATATGCAAACTAAAGATAGAATGGCCACACCTCAACCCACACATTCTGGTTTTGAATTCAGGATAGTTAGTTTTGATATTTTTAAGCAACACTAAACAACACAGAAAATTGAACCAGACAACAAAAGTGAGAAACTTAAAAATATCAAAACATATTTACCTTTCCAAGTAAAACACAGCTGAGAAACAGAAAGCAAGCTGTTCTCCAAGAGGCAGATTATAACAAACACATATATACATTCTATAGCAAAGCTCAAACTTAGAGTATAAAGTGACAACCACACCAGAGTGTCATGAGGAGCTACAGAATATGATTTAATGCAGAACCAAAAGCACTAACTTGAATAATTTTTTTTTGTCCTTCCAAAGCTTATGAAATCATTTTGCTCCAGCATTATAAAAACTGTGCTGAAATGCCATACCTTCACAGTGGGAGTCTGCTTTTTTTCTTTTTAATTACTAGGAAGCTGGAAAAGACTTGACTTCCCAAGAGAAAAAGGACTTGAAACTCAGCCAGCCATCTACAAGTGATCCTACAAAGACAGTACAAGCTACATTTCTACACCATGATCAAAAGCATAAAAGAAATGACTGGGAATGCACTGAGTTTAGAAGTTCCTACTTCTTCTTTTAGACACTGATACAAAAATCATAAATGCTCTATTTGCCTCTAAAAAAAATGCAAAGTGTATAAATTTAAGCTAATAGTCTCACATTTTATATCTAATTTTCTCTTTATTTAATATTTTAAATTACATTTGTAATTTTTACTTTTTCATCTTCTTTTTTTTTGGAGACATTTTCAGGTTATACTCAGGATTCATTTATTCTGTGTCTGATAATCTTTCCTAGAGTTTCCCTTTCCTACCTTCCAGCTTCATACAACTTTGTACCTATCAGATATTCTGAAGTTCAGGCTTTTTTCTTTTCTCCAGCTTTATAGAGTGCTTTTCTGCACCATTGCCTTCAACATGGGCTTGGTTTTGCCTGGCTGCATTTACTAGGTGTGTTTTGTAAACAGGTAAGCATAAACACCTGTTTAAGCATAAGAATACTGGATCTGAGGACAAAATGCCAGCCTGACAAATTGAAGGGGACATTTCTCAAATCCTGACATTTTTGGGTTTGGCCACACCTAAAGAGCCAGGTCTCCCTTCCCAGTTAGATAAGATAAATGGACTAAGTGGTGAATGTGTCATATCCCCTATTCCCATTTAAAAATAACTGTTAAATGTAAAGAGTTGTAGTATTTTTTAAAATGGTTTTAAAGTAAATATAAAGATAGACCATTCAGTCTAGATAAGATAATGAAACTCAAACATATGCTTTGTACTGCTTTATAAAGGGTAAGGTTTTCCTCAATAGTAAATAAATTACTGAAATGCTGCACAGAATAAAACTAGTTCATTGCTCCCAGCTGTAACAGCACTTAGAGTAGTAGGAGGGAGAAGAGGGGGATTTTATTTTTTCATTATTTATTTATACAGACTCATTCCTTCAAACATTCACTATAACAAATATCAAGAATGTTCCCATATGGGGGTATCCATAACTCTGGCAGGTTTTGATGCCCATTTCCTGGGTTTAGAGGATAAAACTTGGTGTCAGTAGTTCTAAGGTGAAAAAAATCTTTTTTACTTCAAGAAAGGATAGTTGAGAGATCAGACAAACGATTTCATCTCAGCTCATCTGTGCAAAGTCTGGACTTTTCATCATCTGGGGATGTTTTGGAGTGAGTTCACCAGTAAGTCTCCGTAAAATCTTCTCTGTCTGTCCCACTAAGCTCCCCAAATCTCCTTTGCCCAAATAGCACCAAAAATGCTCCAGCGTTAGTTCAGCAGATTGGCTCTGATTTAGCTCCTCCTTGGCTCTACTTAACTCCTCCTGAGGGACCTCTGCATGTTTGACATCTCCTCCCTCTCTTGCTCCTTTCACTAAAGTCTGTGCCATGTGAACATTACCCATTTCTCTCTATTAACCAGGGGCGGTCCACTGTTTCTCCAGAGAGATTCTGATATAAAAACCTCCAAAAGGCATTGTAAACAAATGTAAAAACTATTCTTGGTCTCAAAGCAAGAGCTGGTATCGTGAACAGATCTTTTATGTCCAAAAACAATACAAAGTTTTGAGCTTCAAATTTCCAAGAACCCCTATAAAATTCCTTGGATTTCAGAAACATACTTATTTTGCAAAATCAAGGCCCTGAATGTGAAAAAAAAGTTACATCTATTTAATATTACATCTTCATACCTGGCTTCTTTCTAAGCTTTCCTTGTTTTTAGTAAATTGTGTTTCTTCTGAAAAACCTTCTCAGCCTGCTTCACTTGATTGGTGGGGTTGCCTTTCTACTTAACTGAGAGTTGGAGGAGGTTTGGTTTTGGTCTGTTTGTTTTGGGGGTTATTATAGTTGTGTTTTATATTTTAATTCAAATTGTAGAATTTTAAATACATCTCTGTACAACACTTACATAGGCACTCCTCACAACTGAATCTATTAAAACCTCAAATTATATTTAAATTGCTCGGTGGTGTTTTTCGATTTTGTTTTTGTTTTTCTGGGGGTTTTTTTAGGGATTTTTTTTGTTTGTTTTTTTGTTTTGTGTTTTTTTGTTTTGTTTGGTTTTTTGTTTTGTTTTTTTGTGAATGATATTAAATTTTCCAGCGTTTATTATTTAATTGCAAGTAGTTTCAGTCCTCCACACTAAGTCTTAAATAAATAATTAAGAAGATAAACAATATTATTTGAGACTTTGCAATACTAGAAAGAGAGGCTCTTGTTCCTTCAGCCTGTGCTGTATCCTTGTTACTGATTTTCTCATTTTGCTGTACAGGCATTACAAAGTGATCATCATCAACACTCTCTTTCTGCCTAGGGGTTGATTTTTCATTAATAAAGCATAAACAAAGTGAGTTCCAACCTGTTGAAACTCAGCTTTTCAGTCAGTTTGCTAGAGGTTTACTTAGTTCATACCAAAAAAAAAAAAAAAAAAAAAAAAAAAAAAAAAAAAAAAAAAAATCTGTTTTTCAGAAAGCCAAATCTGAACCATGCTTAGAGGATTTTTTTAACTGTTCTACCCTGACCTTTCTAGATATTATCCCACGTGATATCCAAAATACTTTTAAAAGACATGATCAAGCCTGTCTCTTATACACAATATTCACTGGAGAAAATCTAATCACTGCACTTCATAGAGATTTTCTGAGCTGGAATGCTTTTAATGCCAGCTGTGAGGAATTGGCATCTTTGGGGCAAAGCACTTGGGAGCAGAGAGGGAATGTAGATGAAAATGATGGTTGGAGGTCAACACCTTTCTATGACTTGACATTCACACTGCACTGAAAATGCCAGTTTTACCTTGCTCCTGCACAGTTTATTACAACCTTTTTTGCAGTGTCAAAAATCTTCTGAAATTCCTCTCTGTGGTCCTCACAGTTGCACCTTAAATGGAGCCCAGAAAAGCATATCACCCACATTATTGGTACTTGGCTGACATTCAGCCCTAAAAGAACAGTAAACCTTTCACAATTTAGAGTTTATCTAAGGAATGGGGAAAGAAAAACCCCATAAACTGATAAACTCCCCCCTCCAAAAAGAAGAAGAGGGAAAAAAAACACTAAAACAAAACAAACAAAGAGTTGTGCAATCCCAAGTTGATATTGTCCATGTCCAATGTTAGGGCAGGTAATTGTCCAGCACACAGTCTCTTATCTCTGTGACTACAATTATAGATAAAAACTCTGTATAAGAAGGCATTCAATGAAGAGTTTACAGGATATCTGTATTTCCAATGTTGACCCATCTATGAAATATGATACTATATGTTTACCACACCTATTATTTAACACATTATAAAATGTTCTCAGAAGTGCAAATAGAATGCATAAGATGAGGTCTCTGCTTTGCAGTTATCAGACAAATTCTGAAGTCTGTTTTCCTTTTCTGAGGAGGTGGAAGCTTTTTATTTTAGTTTTGAGGGAAAGCCACTAATGGAAAGAATATTTTCCCAGGTGCACTAATTGCAGTTATCTGCAGCTATGAAACTTTCTGGCAGCTCTGGTGATATAAAGCACACAGAATCCATTGACACTCTTCAGGTTCCTGGCAGCCACAAGGCTTTCCTGAGCTCATGCACAACTTTAACAACTGTGTTTGGAGCAACAGCCCTCCTTGAATTCTGACGCAGTCCTGCCCAGGCTGCTCCCTTGGCTGATTCTCTGGAAGAGAAAGTGGAGGAGGAAAAAGCACTTCTGTGTTTCCTCTTGACAATATAGCCCTGATCCCAGAGTTTATTCACATCTATTACCTGTAAAGAGGCAAGGACAAATACATCTGGTATTAGGAGTATTACCTGGTTTGCAGTGACAGAGAGGATTTTGGTAGCTCCTGTGTGACCCTGTCCTGCAGCTGTCCTGCACTTTCATCTCTGACACCCTTTGCTTGCCCTCTGACCCATTCAAATCCCACCCTCACTTCCAATGTTCCCTTTCACAATCTTCCCTGAGGCTCCTTAACAGCTCAGAGTATCAAAATTACTGGTGGAAAAAAGTCTGTTCTCCAGAAACAGCTGCTATTTCCTCCTCTTCCAACACTGCTCAGTTCTCCACACAGGGAACTGGGAAAACAAAATTAATTCTAATACATAACCACACATCCACTGCCTAAAGTTGTAGCATCAGCCCATATCTGGAGTAACATCACTCTCCCAGCAAGCACAGGGAAGATATCCAAGGAGAGATGGCTCTTAAGTGTGCTCTCAAGCCATCTGTGAACATTTTAGAGTGCATTCCAAAGCACACAGGAGACTGTGGCATCTCTTGGAGTGTAAGGGAAATACACAGCACACGGCTGGATCCGTGATCTTCTGAATCCATCTCTTCTCCAGGGAGGTTGGTATTAATCCACACAGTCCTTTTAGGCATTACCTTACATTTCCAGAGCTGTGACCAGTGACTATCAAGGAATGGTTTGTGTTAGAAGGGACCTTGGAGGTCATCCAGTCCCAAGCCCCTGCCATGGACAGGGACACCTTCCACTAGACCAGGTTGCTCAAAGACTATCAGACTGAGAAACTCCACATTCATATTCATGATTATTTTGCTTCATTAATAACTTCCTGGAGAAAGACAAATCTTTTTTGGACTTTCTTGGAAGCAAATCCAGCAGATCCCACAGTGATGTTGAAGCTTTCTGCTCTCCATGTTCTCCAAGTTCAGAAATAATGCATTAACAGTCAAAGTAAAAACCTCAAATATATTACTGAACATGCTGCTCAGACTAGAAACTTCTGTCTGAATGTGTTGCTTTATTTTAGAAACTATACCAAATTAATTTCTTTAAATAAAGGTTTATTTTAAAGGGGGTCCTGTTCTGTTCATTGCGAGTAAACTCTTTTGGCAACAGCCTGTCTTTTGCAGTTAATTGCTGCTTGTCTCCTTGATATCATAATTTGCATAATTGTGATTCTTTTCAATAAAAAGGGATTATATCATTTTGGAGAAGCAAACATCATAAAATTTAAATTTACATGAAATTAAAGGAATAAGTGTTCCATGGTAGCAGTGCTATTAACTTGCACCAAAAATAAAGTCTTTAATATTATAAAGTCAACGTATTTACAGAAAATCACTTAGACTATGCTGCTTCTCAAATGTCATGCAAAATTAAAACATCAGACTATACTTTGAAGCAACATTACTGAAATAAATATTAATGCCAACTTTAAATGTTTGTAATAAGGACACAAGGTGCTCCTGAGGCCAGTTTTGTCTTTCTGAAATGGAAAATTTGTAACCCTTGTAAGTGAAAAATAAGCAGTTGGATTGCAATTTTATAAATAAGAGTCAATTTTGAAGTATATGTCAAAGTTTTTCATGCTTTCCACAAGACACATTTGCCTAACCCATGGCTGTAAAAAGAACTGTAACATGTGCCAGTGAGACTCTGAGGTTACAGCAGAGTTTTTCCTGCCAGGGCAACCAGACCATTTGTTCCTTCCTTTTTTTATGTATGGATTAATTAATTGTGTTTGTTCTCATTCCCACTAAAGCTGGAATTTGCCAAGAGCCTGTGGCAGGCTAATCTAATTAAGAAAGTGCTTTGTAAGCTGAAGAACAAAACCAAATCAGTTCAAAGGTCTGACACTGACAAGTCACCAACTTGGATTCTCTAACGTTGTCAGTGTATTCTTAGAGTTCTTTCACAGCATACTGTAGCACATTTAATACTCTAAGAATTTAATTAGGCCAAACTCCGGATTAAAAACAGAAAAACAACTGCTCTCACCTCCCTTTTCATCTTGAACCATCCAACTTCCTGCAAAGTTTCTACTTTCTGTCAAGTCAGATACGGTTTTGGTAACCTCAGAGAGTTTGTTTCCATGGAATCCCAAAGACAGCTTGCACTGTCATTCATATCTGCAAGCTCAAATCAGTCAGTATTGGGAACAAAGCTATGAAATGGAACACAGAACTCAGCACAACCTGGAAAAAATAAACTTTCTCTTGTTGAGGTAAGATGTTGGAGACACAGCACAAGACAAAATACATATAAAAACCCCCCAAAGACTTCAAGAATGAAGCACCCACAGCTTCCTTGAAGGTCAAAAAACTCACTGCTCCAGCTTGATAACAATACTTTTCCTTTAACTTGTTTATAGTTTTAAAGGCCTGACAGAAAAATCATCAAGCTAAATAATGCAGATGTCACCTTGGTCCAAGGGTGAATTGATTGCAGCCTGTTGCCTCAGCACACACAGCTCTTCAGGTTGGCACAGGGAGCCAAGTTCTCCCCAGAAAAGACTCTTGGCCACATATCAAGGAGCCCTTGCCTTCTGAATATTTTCTTAGCTGAAGACTGTTCAGGAAAATGAAATGGCAGAGCCTGTGGGGCCCACCCTCAGTGCTGTGTTTTAGTTGGTTCCCCAAATGCCAAATGCTTTTAACGCAGTAGCTGAGAATATCCCTGCCTATCCTTCTCTGCCACATCTGCTGGGAGGGTTTGGGAATCCATGGATTGATGTTCACAACAAAGCAAACAATTTTGTCACAATTCAGTGTACACATTGAAAAAGATATCCAGAACAATAAAAATAACTGTATTTATTTTAGGCACGGATCTTGGCTGACATAGCTGGCTGGGAATACAGACAATGCAGAAAATCAGCCCTCATGTGCTTTGTGCATGCCTTTCTTTCCGCGGCCAAATATGCTAAATGATCATGCACAAAAATAAGCATTGAGNTAAAAGAAAAAAACACCCAGTAACTAAATACTGGGTGGGAAAATGTTTTAGTCATTTATTCAGGACAAAAAAAAATCTAGTTCCCCAATAAAAAAGCACTGGAAGACTTCCTGTGCAAAGAAACATTTGCAAGGTGCAGTGGCACGAACACAAATGAATAGCAATTCCCTAAGTGTCCTATCTTCAATTAAGTATGACATATGGAATATAAACACAATAAAATCATTTTTGAGACACAAATTCATATTTGGCAAAGAAAAGAAAATAACAGGCATTGATGTTTTAAGAAAATATTTGCAAATTTGGAAGACTTCATTTTATTTATGTTATTCATTTTAATTTATGTTATTAATTTCAAATGTATGTTATTCATTATATTGCACTGGACCCCTGGATGCCAAGTACATTTATGAAATAACATTATATGGCATGTTGAAAGTGCTGGATGAAAGAAAATGCCCATGGACATCAATTCTGCAACTGTCCAACACATCCTTGCAACCTTTGTTTTTGTGTAGAAATGTGATAATACAGGAGGTTCTGTACAAAACTTACCTGCCATAAGATATACATTATATGTATCCTGTATCTTTACAAATGAAATCAGGGGGACAAATTCTGGTTAAATTTACTGACTTCATAATTACTGTATTAAAAATGGTTTCATTTTTAAAAGTCTTGGGATGTTGTAAGTGCTAACGTCAGTAATATTTTTTTTCCTTTTAAACTAGAGAGGAAAACAACCCTCACCATTACAAACTGAAGTGTTTTGCCTACCTTAAGCTGGAGGGTGGTAGAGGGAGAATAAATAAGTGGACAAAACTCCCAGGCAGGTGACAAACAGAACAACAAAAACACATTCTCTGGTGAAGTACAACTCCATCTCCTCTCTATAGTAACCTGGTACAATCTGTGACAGAGCTGGAAAAGATACAAGAGCCTCTGCTCTGCTCCCAGAAGGGAGGGGAGCAGAAATGGAATAATTTATCCTAGAAGTGAAAGGACAGTGAGTACTGAGCTAAAGTTACACCTACACATGCAATTGTGCACAACCCACTGTGCTCAGCAGGAACGGCTGTGCCTCGCTCTGAGACATGAGAGCAGAGCTAACATTTGGGATTAGAACCCAGGAGGGGATAATCATGACAAAGCCACTGGCACCAGAACTCACTGAGAGCCCAGCTGCTCCAGTCTGATCTAGATTTTCCCCAGCTCTCTTTTGCAGTTCTGGATAGACTGTCTTGGTTTTGAGTGCAGATGGTTGGAATTAAAATAGTTAAGGCAGTTCATTAACATTTTGGGGGTGGCTGCTTTCAGTCTGTCCTTTCTGTCTGGACTTTGTCCTTTGACAAGCAGGGATCTGTTCCTCACCAACCCCAGCAAACACTTCCCAAGTGGTCACTGCCTTGGTTTGCTGTGGAATTGCTCAGTTACATCCCCCTGCCTCAGACTGGGAGCTGAAGCACAGAGACACCCCTTGAAAACCACACAAATAGCTGTGGCCTTCTAAAGTTTTGTGTCAAAGTCCTTGTGCAAAAGAGCTTCAGCAACTGCTACTGCACTTTATGATGTAACTATAATGTAATAAGGTATTGGTATGGTATGACACAGAATGAGATAGATGGAGATCACAGAACCATGGAGCAGTTTGGGTTGGAAGGAACTTTAAAGATCATTTCCTTTCAAACCTGTGACATGCAAGGGACACCTTCCACTATCCCAGGTGGCTCCAAGCCCTGTCCAGCCTGGTCTTGGACACTTACAGGGATCCAGAGGCTTCTCCAGGAAATCCATTCCAGGGCCTCCTAATCCTCACAGGGAAGGATTTTTCCATAATATCCCATCTAAACCCACTCTCCTTCAGCTTAGAGCAATTCCGTCTTGTTCTGACACTCCAGATCCTTGTCCAAAGCCCCTCTCCAGCTCTCTGTAGCCCCTTTAGGTACTGAAATGGGGTCTAAGGAAGTTTTAACCTTTAAAAGGTCCATCTTGCTTCTACTTCAAATAATTGTTTAGTGCATATTCATCCCAAACTGGCCTCTGTGACTAATTATTGCTGGCAGCCCAAACTGGGGTTAAAATATGTGTCCCCATGTATTTCACTGGGTGGTTTTGTGCAACACATCTATAGTCAACTATAATCAGCTATCCACCAATCTTTTTTTTTTTCCTGGAAGAAGAGCTTTATCATCAGTATCCAAAATGTGTTACGAGTGAGAAAACGACAATTGTTTTGTTATGGCACCCTGAAGAGCACACAGGCACTGGATGGTGTGTTTTCCAAAAAAAAAAAAAAAAAAAAAAAANGTTTTTCAAAAAAAAAAAAAAAAAAAAAAAAAAAAAAAAAGCCTAAAACAAAAACAAACCAAACAAACAAACACAAATAACACAAAGAAAAAAACAAAACAAACCACCACCACCAAAAAACCCACCAAAAAATCCCCCAAACCCTTGAACACCAGAAACAGGGTAATTTTTCTGGAATTACAAACATCCCCGGCATATTGCTACTCTTCAGTCCAGATTCACAAGCTTATGCAAAATATTAGCTGTACATTACACCCAATGTGTGATTTTAAGTCTGGATTAAATAGCTATTAAGAGATAAAGATCAATGTAGAGCATTCAAATGCACAGCAAGCCCATTATTGCACACAGGCACCACAGACTGCAAAGGAGCTCTGTCACCTTCACAACTCCTAGCAAGTTAAATGTAAGTTATTGCCGCCACCAACAGGATGCTTCTCAGCATATTTTAGCTTAATAGTTTCCCAGATTTGCCTTTCTGCACAAACACCTGTATGCTTGCAAGGCTGATGTGGTATGAAACTCACAATCAGCACTGAAAAAGCTGCAAAGGAATTAATTCCGTGTTTCCAATTAAAACTGGGAAGAGCATTCCATTCCCTCCCTGCAAAAGCAGCCTACAGAGAATGAGAGTATTGTCATAGGTTCTATTCAATTACTGTAAAAATAAACCCAGACAAAATCTCCACCCAAACAACCCAGAGGAAGTGAAGACAGGCTGTAAAGTGGATGAAGGGTTCAATCTGGTGAGTGCCACAGAGAGCAGCAATGACACAATCTGAATTTCTGCAGGAGCAACACAGTCTCTGCAGATAACATAACTGTGATACAATCATGCCAACTGAAAAGAAGGCAAAATTTGGGCTGAAAAACTCTTCTAGTGTTTACAAGTTCATCCTTTTCCTATTCTCCTATTTGATCTGGCCTTGTTCAGCACACTTAAAATGAGAGTGGAGTGGAGAAACTGAAGAGAAGGAACAGTGACATTTCATGTGGGAGAGACAGAGAGGCTTCACCAGTGGCACTGTCCAAGCTTTGGAGGAGGTAGGTCCAATAAAAGCTGAAAAAGAGCTGAAAAAAGAAGAAAATTTAAAAAAATAATCATTACAGCTGCTGTGACATACTGATAAGTATCAGGCAGATGATAGCAAAAATTATTGTCTGTAACAACAAAGCTTTGACAAGATTAGCAGATTTATAAACAAATCAATTCTAATCTTCTGAAAGGTCATCTCTCCATTAAGACTGAATAGGAATGAGATTAAATTACGTGGCTGGCTACAGATATCTACAATGGAGCACCAAATAGGGGGAATGTTACACAAAAATGATGCAGACTCTCCATGGCTTTGCTTACCAAACACTCGCATGAGGCTGGCTCACTATGGTCTATGAAGCCAAGTTTGAGGTAAATCTTGAATGCTTAAAGTGGAAAATCTGACTATAGAAATACTGCAGTGATGCTTAACTCTGTTCTTCCACAGTAAATATTTATTTCCTATAAACTAGGTACAGGTGCTGAAACCTGCACGAGCATGATTCAGCTGTAGTGTATCACTCTCTGCTGGTTTTCTTCCCTCTAAATTTTACCTGAAAAAGATTTTTCATGAATATCTGGTTTTAAAAAGGAGACTGATAACACAATCTATGAGCTAGAAACAGAAGCAAGGTTTGCTCATATTCAGCTGTATTGAAGAGGAGAGTAGAGAAGCAGGGAAAGGACAGAACAACCTTTGTCATCAGCACTCCCAAGAAAGGTTATGCCCCACCCAAAGGGATAAATTATGAAGACAATTTGTAGGCATTTTTTAAATATATGTATTTTTAATGTCTCCTTTAAACCTGTCATTATATATCTTAGCTTAATTAGCTTATACTGGCACCTATTGGTAGAAAATATACTTTGCATCACCATTATCAGTTATTGCTTATTGTTCTTTAATCAACAGCAGAAAAACTGTCTATGGTAATTATTTGTTTGCACGCTTCCTTCTTCATGAAGAATATGATTTTTATTGTTTAAGTTGTGTGGTGGGACAGAAATCAATGACAAAATCAGACTTGAAGTGGAAGCAGAGTATGCCTGAATCTTAGCAAGCAAACCACCATTTACAGCAAGGTAAAGAGGAGGTAAATGATAATTATCCCTTTGAATGGTACTTTACTAGAATAATAATGATAAGGAAAAAAAACACACCAAAAAAAAAAACAAACAAAAAAAACCCCAACCAAACAAACAACAAAAAAATCCAACATCAATAAAAAAAGCCTAAAATCAAATTAATAATTAACAAATGAAATAATATTTATGAACACTGGTCCTGAATGGGTTCTGTGTGGAAATTATTTTTTAGAGGGTTTTTTTTTCCCTGTTTGCTTATTGATCTAACTAATTATTCAGAAAGCTGAAAACTCAGTTCTTTAACAGGAATTTATTTAGTAGATCATATCGTGAAACCAAAATAATTTCAAGGATATCTACAACTGTCCTCTGAGTACACATTTCTCTGTACTGGAAGGATATCACCTGCAAATGTAAGTCCTGATTTGGAGACCTTTTTTCCCACTTAGGGTCTTAACAACATTTGAACTTATTAAAGATTGCAGAAATCTTGAATCCTGTTACTTTTCAGTTTTGCAATAGCTGTTTCCTGCCATTCCCAGAGACCATTTTTTACCTCCCAGAATCCCAAATTTTGGCTGCCATGAAGGTCACTACTCAGTAATTCTGTTATGAAAGTACAGGTTTCTTGTGCCATTTTACAATTTCATCTGTAGCCTCTGGCTGCAGCTTCAGAGGAGTGCTGGTGTCTGATCCATCCTTTTACCCGCGAGCCCCACAAAGCTGTCTTTAATATTAAAAATAGCTTTGGATTTTGATATTTAGGCAACTGAATTTTACCCTTGATATCCAGAAGAGATTCACTCAGTTACTTCTACTGTCAGTTCTGTGAATTGTTAACATGAATAAAGATATTGATGCAATCCCCTGAAAACTCACAGAATGCATTCTGTAACTGCTATTTCTCCTCTTCTCCTTGTCCATTCTTCAAATGGATGGTTCAGTCAATCAAATTACTCAAATCAAATGGCTATCTTGAACATTGCAGCAATTCTTGTATTTGTATAAACAATTTACCCAGTTTTCAGATCTTGATTGTATCCATTACACAGGAGCTAGAATAGAGACACCCAGCAAAGCCATTAAAAAAAAAAAA